>PVJI01007786.1:0-75784 GCA_004026765.1 Micronycteris hirsuta | reverse complement strand
AGCATCTAGAGGAAATGGGCAGCTCAGAAGAGAAGGGCCAAGAAATAATTGGGCTTGTTTTCTGGTATGTGCTAAAATTGAAAACCAGAAAGGAGAAAGAATTTGTTCTCTGTAAGGAGATGGTCTTTATTCTAATAATAAATAAATATAATTTCTGTGAGAATAAAATCTACCACTTAGTTTCTACTATAAAGTAAAACTCATTGAAGGTGAAATCAAATTGTTATAGTTTCCTTTTCATTTCAGTGTGTGTACACACCTCTGAATTCTTTGTAGAAAGCACGGTTATTACGCCAAAAATACCTGTAAATGACAGTATGTTGTTTATATTAGAAAAGTAGTTTGTTTTGACTTTTTCGCTTTGTGGTTCATCATTAAGAATGATATCTAGAATAGTAGTACATTAAGAAAAATCTGTACCAAGCACACAAATTCACACATTTATCTGGAAACCTCAGGGATTGAGGAGTAGAGATCTTTATGGGAAAACAGTAACAAATTAATTATGCTTGATGTGCCCTAAGGTCGGTTGGGAGGGGGCATGTTGCTTGCTCTTAGCATCATTCAGAGGTAGTGAATGCTCACAGGCCTAATCTCGCTACTTCACGCAATAGAAAGCCAGCTCTGGACAGTCTCAGACTGCTCACAGCTCCGCGATGACCACGTCTAGACAGGCAGGCAAGGGGTCACGGCCAGAGTTCATTTTACAAGACTTGTTTGCTTCAGTGCTCTGGCTTCTCCAGCTCTTGGGACACACATGCCCCTGCTGCTCTTTAGGGCCCTGCAGCGAACCTGACGAAAGCTCCCAATCATTTTCTGCTTTCTTTTCCTTATTCTGTATCTGAGTGTCTTAAACCCTTGGCACCAATAGATAATTATAGGTTGGTTGATTTGGTTAAAATACAAGGCAAATTAATCTGCTTATCTTTGAAGCAAGATCATGCCTCAAACCAAATTTCTCAAAAGAATCTTTGAGATTAAGGCAAATAGTGAGTTGTGTGGTCCATGAGGAAGCTTGCATAGAAGAAATGCCTCACAGGAAGACCCAAAACACTCCTTAGGTTTATCAGTCATTCAACAGCAAGTGAAAGCTGCAGCTTTAGCCTTCACACTGGGCCAGCTTTCTTTTCATATATCCTAAGCTACTATTGGTTAATTCACTCCCAGACACTAGGCAATGACATGTACTGGGACTTACAATGCTGTGGATACTAGAAAGTGCATTTGTTTTCAAAGGTAGTTACCTTAAGAACCTAAGGCCTCTTCTCCCTAGCAGAGTCCTGTATAAATGATGAAGTATGTGATTTTTCTATGCTTTGATTCTGATTAAACTCCCATTCTTCAGAAAAAAATAAAGATTATTAAATTTAAAACATACTAAAAGTTGAAATTTAGCCTCTAGATCCCAATGTACCATTCATTCATTGAGTGAGGTCGGCAGAAGTCCTTAACCTGCCAGTGCCGGGCACTTCCTCCCCCAGACGATGATAATTGGCGCATAGGCCTCGGCATTCGGGGACTACAATCAAGGGAACTCTTCCTTTACGATATTACCTAATGTGCATTCCCCCCCTGTATCTTTTTGGGTATGTGCAACTGTGCAGTTTAAAGAGGACAGATGTGTTTTAATTGGATACAAGTTAAACATGAGTTTCATTTGTTCAAGGCCACACAGGAAGTATTGGAATCAAGATTGGAATCCAATTCTCTGACTTTAATAGTAATCATTACTAATCTAGCAGTCATCAGGAGGACAAAAAATGTTTCTTCCTTTCATTAATAAACAGATTGAGTATTTTCTAGCAGTCATTCCTCTTTGTTTATTTTGAATCATCTACAGACTAAAATGCCCAAAGATTTCATATTACATAAGTATGTTTAAATTTCAGATATTTATTGAATATTATGACAACCATTAAAAAACAAATAATTTAAAGCAACTGTGAGAAATAACATATAAAATTACAAGCTCAATGTTCTAGTCTTTTTATGAAACAAATTAATGACCTATCTGATATAACCATGGTAACATTAAAGAGACTAGTGTGACCAAAATACAAATATTTTATCTCTGAAATTAAGCTTTAGTTTTGCTTAAAAAAATTCTCCTTCACTTCATGAGCAAAAAGGCAACGATGACCTACTTTTAGAGAAGAGTATTTCCATTATTTCCTATAATAGTCCGTAAATCTTGACCAAAAAATAAAAGATAAATTTTTCAGTGTACAGGTTTATTAACATTAGAAAATGACTCAGATTCAAACAGTCCAGGTGTACCACTATTGGCTGGGTAATGCTCGGTAATAATAACAACTTCAAATGTAAAATTCCAGTGACTAAAACAACGAGGATTTGCTGCTCTCTTTCAGATCAATAAGGAACAGATTTACCCTAGTCATTCAGGAACTCATGATGGAGCTTACTATCTCAAATGCCAAATAGAAAAACAAAAGAGAATATTGTACGGTGCCTCATTGCAATTAAATGTTCTGGCCCAGACGTGATTATATCACCTCTGGTCACAATTAATTGGTCGCAAGGGGACCAGAGCAAACAACGCTGTCAGGAGCCCTAGTCAGGACGGGATGGGGGAACAGTGTCATTACTGACTGACAGAGTAGTTCTTTCTGTTTTTCAATTGTCCTTTCTGCTGCTTCTTTCTATAATTGCCCAAATTTTCTTGTGACTTCTTTGTGCTTTACATCAAGAACAGTATTGTCTTAAGTTTATTTTATACAACACCAATTTTCAACATCTACAATCCCATGATTATTAGGACATATTTAGAACTATCTAGTTGTCTTCTGAAGATTTCCTATGATTCTGGTAGTGAAATAAACTCTGATATAGTTTAGTTCTCCTAATAATAAAAGATTTGTACTTTCTATCCATTACTCACCTATGAAAAAGAAAGCAATCACATTTAGGGATTAAAAACTAAGGTATTTCACCCAGTTTTATAAGTAGGACAGGCATTTATCCCAAACTAAAGTGATATGCCATAAAAGGGATATATCCTATATCGGCAGAGGAGTAAATAAAAGAGCTATATAAATTTGCATTATTTTACTACTACAATGACTTCAATTGTGTTAAGGTAGATCATTGATCTTTGTATCTTACACTCTGTCCTGATTTTGTTGGATGCTGCGGGTCTTCAGACTGTATCCCCTTGAATCCCCTTTATGTCGCTATGCATGTCACTCTGACTTCCAAAGACCAAATCTTGTAGTTTTATTGGAGGGTTACCCCCAGGTTGTCAGAACCCATTTTGCCTGCTTACATGGAGGGACGAAAGTGATTCCAAATTAACAATTAACACCACCCCCTCCCCATACCCTTAATGAAAACTGTTGTTGTGAGAATATATAGTAAATACCTCAGCTCCCTTGCCCTTCAGCTGTGATAATTCTGAGGTATGTGTAAATTGCCAGAGCTTGGGATGGGAGTAGGGGTCTTTAGTTGTCTACTGCGGGAGCTGGCTTGATTGCACATCCCTTACTGGTTCTCTGTGCTTCTTGAAATCATGCCACACCCACCTGCTACTCCCCTTGCACCTCCCACACAAACTTCATCTACTCCATCCTTGCCTCAGAGTGAAGCTTCTAATGGAGAACCCAACTAAGACAATGAACATGTGCCAACTTAAATAAGTATCTTTCAAAGTGGATGCAGTTTTGGAATTAAGACAAAGGAAAAACGAATATCACCAATATGAGCTCAAAGGAATCCTGTGGGGTGATGGTGGTAAGGCCTTAGCAAGAGCACAGCATTCCTGAGACCTTCTCCACATGAAAGACTTGCGGGCAAACACATTAAGAAATGCTTCATTGTACCACCCTCTTTCAGAGATTGACACAGTAGCAAAGGTTCTCAGAGGTCCTGAAAAGCTGTTTAAAGATCCTTCAGCTGAGAATTTCAAAAACATGTTTCACCACAGAGTTTTTATTTTTATTTTTCAGGAGACCCTGTAAATCATACATTTAAAAATGCTTATCTAAACTGCATTGTAAGAGAGAATAAAATGTTCTTCCTTAAATAATCAGATTCTATTGATTTAGAATTTGAAAATATTTAACATAGACCAGGCTAAAATATTATTATTTTTTCAACAAAGAGTAAATTTTTCTTTTCTTTGCTAAGCCTTAAACCAATTTCAAGTGGTTATTCCTAACTTAGCTAAAAAAAAAAAAAGGCTTTTCAAAAACACCAGTGGAGTCCACTGTTATCCAAATGAAGAATGCCAACTTCAAGGGAGTTGTCTCTTATTAAAGGGGACTTTTGACTTAGAAATTTTAGGAAGGGAATCAGTTAGTTGAAAAATTTAAACAAATATGGATTAAATGCCTACTACATATTTGTTACAAAATATTTTTACAAGTATTTTATATTGAAGATGATTTTTCATTCAGTATAGCTTTTCTATGGAAAGGAAGAGAAAAATTATTGAAAAGTCTAAGATACTTCAGTTATTATTGTTTTTGTTTTTTACTTATAACATTTAAATAATGAGCTCTGTCAGAAACTGAATCTGGATGAAAGGCTGCATAAAGTTGTTTTATGGAAAGTGTCAGCTAGCATAAGCATCATTATCTTAAAGAGCTAAAAATTATTGATGTTATCAAGTTTATTTTTTTTAAAACATGGTTAGCAAGACTGTAATTTTTATTTTAAATAAAACACATTTAGCAAGAATATGACGAAAACCCTGCTTGGATGGCTCAGGTGGTTGAAGTGTTGTGCAGCACGACAGAAGGTTGCAGGTTCAGTTCCTGGTTGGGGCATATAAGGGGGACAACCAATCAATATTTCTTTCTCACATCAATGTTCCTCTCTCTTCTCCCACCCCTCTCTCTCCCTTCATCTCTCTCTAAAATCAATAAACATATTTAAAAATTTAAAAATAAAATACTAAAAAGAGGGATAGAGAGAGAAAGTGGGTTTTATCCATACACTGACTACAGTTACTATCTTAATTGGGAAAACCCACTTGAAGGAGAATTATGTAGAATTTAGTCAAAAGCCTCTAGGGTTCTCTTGATTTCTGACCAGTAACAGAGGTTTTGTTTATGATCCTAATAAATATTAGCCAAGGATTTTCATTAGCAAAATTTATGAATTTGCTGAAATTATTTTAGCTAGATAGCTCATTTTTTTCATAAACAGGATACAAGAATCTCATAAGTCCAGAGTCTTTTACTCTTCAGAATGATAGTTAAGGTTTATTCCTAAAGGTGCTATATTCATTCATAACTCCAAGTGCTGATGCATGATGCAATCTGTAACGTTGGCAGAATCCAAACACTGAACAAACCTTTTGCGAAAGGTGTGTTTCCATCACCTAAAAGAAAAGAGTATTCACAATGATTTGTATGACTATTTCTGTACCTAGATGATAAGAAATGCTTGCACTGTCACTGGGAGTAGGTTATAAGGAGGAACTATATAGCCCTCATCTATTTCTAGAAGAGCCGCCCCCACCAAAAAATAATTGTAAACAACCATAGTGGCTCAGATAGGTTGTAAAATTTGGCTGACACAGCAAGGTGGGATTTACATGGATTTTTAAGTAAAAGCAGGAAAGAAACGTTTTTTTCCCCTAAAACATAGCAACACTATTTATAATAGCCATGTGCTGGAAACAGCCTAAGTGCCCATCAGTAAATGAGTGGATCAAAAAACTGTGGTACATTTACACAGTGGAATACTACAGAGCAGAAAGAAAGAAGGAACTCCTACCCTTTGCAACAGCATGGATGGAACTGGAGGCTATTATGCTAAGTGAAATAAGCTAGATGGTGAAAGACAAATACCACATGATCTCACCTATAAGAGGAACCTAATGAACAAAATAAACTAATGAGCAAAATAGAACTACAGGCATGGAAACATGGAACAGACTGAAGGGGAGTGGGGAGGAGAATCATGTTGGAAAGAAGGGGAAGGGACTAGTCAAAGAACATATATGAATAACCCAGGACATGGACAACAGTGTAGGGATTGATTGTGGGAGCTAGGGATAGGATGGGTGGAGGAAGGAAAATGTGGAAAAATTGGGACAATTATAATAAAATAACAATAAAAATGATTAGATAATTTAAAAATAAATCTGAAAAGATAAAATCTGAAGATGAAAAAATAGTATGGACTTGTCCTCATGTCCATCTAAATGCATATATTGTGAGGGGATTTCTGGTCAAGATGGTGGTGTAGGTAGACATGGCTCCCTTGCACAACTACATCAAAATTACAACTAAAATATAGAACAACCATCACTCAGAACCACCAGAAATTGAGTTGAAAGGAAGTCTAACAGCTACAGCAGGGGTGTCAAACTCATTTTCACCAAGGGCCACATCAGCCTCGAGGTTGCCTTTGAAGGGCTGAATGTAATTTTAGGACTGTATAAATGTAACTACTCCTTAACAGTTAAGTGAGAGCTCAGTGCTGCTGCAAGGTAGAAAAAAGGTGCTGGGCCAGATAAAACAAGGTAGAGGGGCGGATTCAGCCCATGGGCCTTGTGTTTGCCACCTGTGAACTACGGAATTAAAGAAACCACATCCATCCAGAATGGTAGGAGGGGTGGAGACATGGAACTAGCTGGTCCCACACCCACATGTTGTGAATAAAAATTCAAGAGGGATATCTTAGGAGTGAGGAGTCCCAGCCCCACACCAGGCCCCCCAGACCAGGGTTCCAGTGTCAGGAAGGTAAGTCTCCACAACTTCTGGTTGCAAAAACCAGCAGGGATTGAATCAGTAGAAGAAACTGCTGGAGCCTCAAGCAGTTCCTCTTAAAGAACCCACACATGGACTCATCGACTCAGACTCACTCTCTCTGAGCTCCAAACCTGGGGTGGCAGCTTAAAGGGCACCAGTGGCATACTGGGAGAGGCTGAAGTGTCTGGCATCAAGGCAAGCAGAAGCCAATGTCCCTTTTCTGAGCCCTCACCCTGCAGAGACACAGAGCTGGCAGACTGCTGCCATATTTGAGACTCCGTCAACCTGGCTAACATTGTTTGACCTGCCTTGGAGATCCCCAGAGACTCTGCCCCACCCAACTTATGGACCCACACAAGCTGCTTTTCCAATGAATGGCATGCCGGTCTTGGCTCATGCTTCACAACTACCTAAATCCTATCAAACAGCTAACAGTTGGCCTCAGTGAGCTCTAGCCCAGGCACTAGCAGAAACCAGCCTAGTTTCACAGCTTGGCTTCTCCTGGGAATCTCCAAGCCCAACACAAGTAGCAGCCATCTCAGATTGATTTACAGCTCAGGCAGGGAGGTCCCAGGCAAAAAACAGGTGGGGGCTGACCTTGGCCTGCACCACCCAGGAAACCTCAGGGCCAATACACTCAGTGGATAGCTACAGACCATGTCAGAGTACCACCACTCTGCCCCTGAACAGCTGATCCTCCAGGGAGGGTGGAGGTGGGTGATAAGTGGTCACAGCCAGTCCTTGCAGCTGACTGGCCTGGGTAAATGCCCCACATTGATCTTCCAATAGCAACCAAGGCTCAACTACAATAGGAGGGTATACTCAGCCCACACAAAGAGTGCACCTGAAATACCCAGCTTGGATGATAGGGGAGGCTGTGCCACTGGACCTTACTGGATACCTGCTACATTAGGCCACACTACCAAGACACAGAGTCAAAGCAGCTCTACCTAATACATAGAAACAAACAGAGGGAGTCTTCCAAAATGAGGAGACAAAGAAACATGGCCCAAATGAAAGAACAGATCAAAACACCAAAAAAAGAGTTAAATGAAATGGAGATAAACAATCTATCAGATGCAGAGTTCAAAACACTGGTTATAAGGATGCTCAAGGAACGTAAAACATACTGAGGACCTCAGCAACATAAAAAAGGTCCAGTCAGAAATGAAGGATACACTAATTGAAATAAAGAACAATTTATAGTGAGACGAGAGTAGAGTAGATGAAGCCGGGAATCAAATCAATGATTTGGAACATAAGGAAGCAAAAAACAACCAGTCAGAACAACGAGAAGAAAAAATAATCCAAAACAATGAGGGTAGTATAGGCAGCCTCTGGGACAACTCCAAGCACTGCAACATTGGCATCATAGGGATGCCAGAAGGAGAAGAGAAGAGAAATCTATTTGGAAAAAATAATGAAAGAAAGCTTCCTTAATTTGGTTAAGAAAATAGACATGCAAGTTGAGGAAGCACAGAGAGTCCCAAACAAGATGGACTCAAAGAGGACCACACCAAGACACATCATAATTAAAATGCCGAAGATTAAAGATAAAGAGAGAATCTTACAAGCAGCAAGAGAAAAGCAGAGAGTTGCCTGCAAAGGAGTTCCCATAAGACTGTCAGCTGATTTCTCAAAAGAAACTTTGCAAGCAAGGAGGGGCTGGCAAGAAGTATTCAAAGTGATAAAAAGCAAAGACCTACAACCAAGATTATTCTATCCAGCAAAGTTATCATTTAGCATGGAAGGGCAGATAAAATATTTCCCAGACAAGGTAAAGCTAAAGGAATTCATCATCTCCAAGCCATTATCATATGAAATGTTAAAGGGACTTATTTAAGAAAAAGATCAAAACTCTGAACATTAAAAGGACAACAAACTCACAACAATCAACAACTGAATCTGAAAAACAAAAACGAACTAAGCAAACAACCAGAACAGGAACAGAATGATAGGTCTGGGATCATGGAGGGTTATCAGCTGGGAGGGAGAAGGGGAGAATGAGGGAAATAGTGTAGGGATCAAGATGCATAATTGGCAGGAACAGAATAGACAGGAGGAGGTTAAGAATAGTATAGGAGAGGGAGAAGCCAAACAACTTACACACACAACCCATGGACATGAACTCAGGCGGGGAGATTGCTGGAAGGAAAGAGGGTACAGGGTGGAGGGGAGCAAAGGAAAAAAATTGGGACAATTATTAACAGTGTGATCAATAAAATATACTAAAAAATAATAAATTCATATATTGTGACAAAAGGAACCCTATTGCAAGACACATTGTGGTGCTTTACTGGTAGAAAATTAGGCAACATTGGAAGCAACAAGACGGCCTGAATTAAGGCATTTTATTAATTCCCCTACTTAATATTTGAGTCAGTGTATGTACTGTAGGAAGTAAAATAGAAAAAAATATTGCAGCTATGGGTGGTGATAGAATGCTTATCAGTACTTTGAAAATATATAAAAATTATAAGAAGTGAATTTAGTGAAAAGGAGCTGTCTCATTTTAACCCCAATAAGGCAAACTATTCCCAGGAAGACTAAGACAAATGATAGCATATCATTAACCATGCAAAAATTAGTGATCACAGGGATTTGACAGAGAAGTGAAGCTACCAAGTGAAGTTAGGGCTTAGATACCTTTACACACACGTTAAAAATCCATCAGAAAAAGAATTTATTTTTGGCTTGGTTAAATATCCTCAGTGAGGAAGAAGAAACCTCTCAGACTTGAAGTGTTATGAATTAGTTCGCCCTTGCTATCAGCTCTGGCAAAAATAAAAAAGGGGTAAGTGTCAATTTATCACAAAGATATAAGCCAGGAGAAGACAATTTCTGGATTCATTAAATAATGACTGTGATACAGAAGGAAGGTAGCTGGCTGTAATTTATATTCAGGAAAGTTGTATTTATTGTCAATTAAAGAACTTGAGAAGAAAATTAAAGGTTTTAAATCTGTAAACATGGTATGATTTGTTTGTACATATTAGATTGAATACATTTGTAAAAGGACAAGTATTAATTACAGGCTCCTTAATGCAAGATTTAAAATTGCTAGACTCACAGAGTAAAAATATTTGTAAGTTAAACATAAAAGTGTAATAACAAAATTGAGATTTAACTTATAAATCAATAAATAATCCTAAAATCAAAGGTGATCTATATAAACTTTTCAGAAGTAGCATTCAGCTTATCTACTACAGAGTGCATTTGAGTGGCTAGAAATTAATTAGAATAAATAACTCTTTAGTTTCAATCCGTAAGATTATTTATCCATAGAATAGAAATGTGTGGTTTCATTTGAGCTTAAGAGCCCCAATCTAGAAGTCATTAAATAAAAAATATGTCTAGCTGTTAAAAAAAATCTAGTTAACATATGAGATAATTTTTGTTTATCTATAATGAAGTGCCACAAATCATGTGAACATATATGTTTGCATATTTTTTAAACTATTTTTTTTAAGATTTTATTTATTCATTTTCAGAGAGAGGAGAAGGGAGGGAGAAAGAGCAATGTATGGTTGCCTCTCACATTGCCCTGGGTTGCGGGCCAGGTCCCCAGTGACCCGACTGGGAATCGAACCAGGACCCTCTGGTTCCCAGCCCGCGCTCAATCCTCTGAGCTACACCAGCTGGGCTGTTTGTATATTTTTTAATTGCATTCAATAAATAGACACAGACTGATAGAGAGCAGGCTGACAGCGTGGGGTGTGGGTGGAGGGGTGGAGGGATAAAAAAAGAGAAAGAACTCATGGACACAGACAACAGTGTGGTGATTACAGAGAGGGAGGTGGAAGTGGAATAGGGATGGGGGATAAATGATAATGGAAAAAATACAATAAAAATAATAAAAGGTAAAATGGTATTCAAAGATTTTGAGATCTTAAAATAGATTACATGTTTGGAAAGACACCAAACCAATTGACCGACATCATGAAATTCATGAAATTCTGAGTTATTAAGAAAGTAAACTACAGAGAAATACATTAAAATAATTGATTAAAAAGTTAAATCTGTTATTGAAAAGTTGTTTGAGTCTTGTTTACCTGTTTGTGCATATATTTGGTCCAAAAGACTTGGCAATCCATGCGCTGGTTTGCATGCCGGAAGTGTCTCATACGTAACTGTGTTTTTAACAAATCATTCTCATTTTCATCGTAGTCTTAAGCCCAGCAACAAACAAGACTCTGTCACTTTAACATACACCAACGGAAAATTTCTTGTTACAAAGCAACCAAAGAGGTGGGATTACGCTGATAAGTTTTTCTTTCAGAAAACTTAATATAAATATTTTTCCTCAAAATATACTATAAATTTGGAGATTTGTACATAAAATGTCTTTAAAATTTTTAAATGTGTTAAAATAATGTATAATGAGAGAAAATTTACACTTAATTCTAAAGAGCAGTAATGTTTTTTTCTGCGACAATGATTATGTTAGGACAGAATGCAAAATTGAGAATTTGAGGTAATTGTACATCTGAATTTTATAAAAAGTTTAATTTCTGCATTTAAACTTAGTTATTAGTTATTTAAATATGATCTAATATGAGATTAAAACTAAAATTAGTATTACAATTATAGCATGTTAAAAGTTATTAAAAACTAGAGTCTTTTATGAATTTGGCTTTAGTAAAAGCCAGATAGTAATATAAAAATATGGGTTTATAACTTTTTCCACTAGAATTTTCTGGGTAAAGTTTAATATAAAATATCTGACACTTTTTTAAAGTAATAGTTTAACAATTTATTGGAATATTATTTTAATTTGGGTCATATTCTTAACATTCTTGAATTTTTATAACATTGGATTAATGTATATTTGTATTTCACCAAAGAACTCTGAAACTTTGTCGTTTCCTTGCTATATTGTCTAAAATTATGATCAGAATGCTATTAACACATATTCGAAGTAAGGTTTTCATTTTGATCAGTGACCTAAAAGAAGACTTCCAACACATTCTCAGGAATTCATTGCAGAGCATAAGCCATTCCAAGATAATAGTTTTCTCTTAGATGCCTCTGAGGGAATAGTAAAGACCTCAAAACTGAAATTGGGTCAAAATAATATAAACTGGGGAAATGTTACCATGATACATTAAGTTGTTAAGAAAATCCCTTACATGAAAAAACAAAAAAGATATAACTCAGTAAAGGGAGCAAAATAAGTTAAGAAATTTCCTATGCAGACAAAATAGCAGTTAAAATTTGCATAGACTACAATTTCTGCGTTCAGGAAAACAGAGCAGACAGACTTCTCCCCATTCCTTCCACTGAGCACAACTGAAAATCCTGGAGATGAGATGTAAAGTGAACACAGAGACACCGAAAGGTGTGCAGAAGAAAGCAGTGTATGGGGACCTCGGGAGCTGAGGAACATCGTAGTGGTGAGTTTCCCAGTTCCCAGGGTTTTCTTTAGTCCCATTTGTCATCGATGTGGATCTAGAGAAGCCAAAAAAACCCCCAGAAATGCCAGAAAAAATCCCCATTAAAAGTCTACTATCTCTAGTCAAAGGACTGAGACAGGAGCAACCTAGCAATACAGAAACCCCTAGGCCAGTGATTTCCAACCTTTTTCAACTATCTATTAATTACTAAAATTCTGTGGCACAATAAAAATATATTTTTGGCCAATCTGACAGAAAATTGGTATGATTTTGATTCATTCATACTGGATGGCTATTGTGTGCTGTTGTCACTTATTTTAATTTGACAATCTAAGCAGGGGAGTCCCAGACTTTTTGCATCTCTGGGCCACACATTAAATATATTGTGACATAATCACAAAAAATCTCATAATATTTTAAGTAAATTCACGATTTTGTGTTGGGCCGCATTCAATAGCCATTCTGAGCCGCATGCGGCCCATAGGCCTCAGGTCGTACACCCCTGAAAGGGAAAAGAGGTCAGTGCTCCTGACTAATAGTGAGGGACCACATGTGTTAACAATTCTTGTGGCACACGGGTTGAAAATCACGGCTTTAGGCTGTACGTGTTCCACTCCAGCCAAATAGCACAGAAAGAACTGTAGCCCTATCTACTCTAGCAAAGGTGCCCCAAATCCCCCGCTGGAGAGGTGTAGAGAGCTGGAGTAGAGAGTTAGGCAGTAACAAGTATCCTACCCTCTGTGGTTTCAGTGAAGATTGGATGGGGAGCCTCTGCCTGCCAGCGCCCTGCTGGGAGAACAGGCTTAGAGGAAAATTACTGCTTTGCTGCCCTTCCACACGGTGGTGTCGGTGGAGGCCACAGGGCTGCTGGAACCCCCACCCTCTTTAATTTTGCTCTCTAATACTATTTTCTACTAAAAGGAACCAGGACTCCTTGAAGAAATGGCTGATACTCCGTCTGAAGAAGAGATGGTACAAGGCGAGTCTGAAAAGATAGGACAAGGGGAGTTTGGAATAACTTTTGTTCTAGAAAGCAAAGAACCTTTCAAAAATTAATGTCAAGAGATTATGTCAAAAGGACTCAGAAACAAACTCCCACTGGCCAAATTGTAACAATTTGGGCATCATATTGGGGATAGTAAAATACGATGAATCTATTTTAAAATCTATGAGTTTATATAATGCTCAAAAGTGAAAAAAGTACAAATTCCTTAAAGTGCATTCTTTTCAAAATGTTTAACTTGTACCTAAACAAGTCTTTAGAAGTGACTTCCAACAGTAGAAACAGAGATGAGCTAAAATGATACCACAAATAAAGCAATCGCACAAATCCAAAGTAAAGACATTCCACAAGATAAATGACATGAACCTTCAATAGCCAGAATGGCAGCACAAAAAAATACTATTTAAACATTGAAAAACATTTGAGACACATAGAAACCAGATGCAAAATGTGATCCTAGATTTAATTTGATTTTGACAAATCAGCCTCAAGGGAATTTTGGAAGCAAAGGAAAATATGAATATGGAATTGGTATCAGATGTTATTAGGAATGTATCATTTATTTTATTAAATTCAATGCTATTATTTTGGACATGTATGAGGACAATCTGGTTTTTTTAGAGGAGCACACAGAAATATTTAGGGATAGAAGTTTACGTTGTTTGTAGTTTGCCTTTTAAAAATCCTTTAGCTTACAGTGTGATTTCTATGTGTCTATCAGTTGGTTTTAATCTAACCATGGTGGCGTTCAATGGCCATAATTTGGAATATGCTCTCCAGGGGTAATCAGCTCACATTTAATAAGAAGGCCACATACCAGCAAGAGGCAGCTACTACCGAGTGTCCTATCTATTTTTCAAATCTCCAATGAACAATATGGGGTTTGTCAATTAGTTTTATAGATGGTAGAAATGTGTTTTGTTTTTTTTTTGTTGGTAAAACTAGCGGTGTTAGGGATATATTGGCTTGGCTAAAATTGGTGTAGGGGAACTCTCTGCCTTTGTATGAATATGATATGATAACAAATGCAGCAATCTGAATCCCCAGCAAGGGGGCCTTAAGTTTGCCCCCAAATGATACTGGGCTAGAAAGAAAGTAGTTTTTCTAGTTTTCATCTCCATTAATTCACTCTGGAACAACCATGCTTGTTGAAATTCATAGATCTGACAAATTGTGATCTGATATTGAGATAGAATTACCTTCCAAATCAATTTTCATTTCTTAACTATAGATATAATTCATCATGTCTCTTGAAATGAATTGTGATACTTTAAAATCTGTTTTTCCTCTGTTGTGCTAAAATTTGATTCAAACAAGAGACTTTCCTCATAGGAAGCATATCTTATAGGAAGTAAATAGCAGAGTGGTTTGTTAATTATTCTACAATCACCTCTTTTCTTTAGATTTATGTCTCTTTGTTCTTTAAATATCAGCTGATTTGAATTCACATGCTTAAGTACCATTTTGTGAAATGTAATATTTTTTCCAAAGAAAACTCTTTAAGTTATTTTCACTTCTCACTATTCAAAAACAAATGTCGTATAAACTTACATAAAATAACCGTTTCTACTTAGTTGCTCCCTTTACATAGTTTAGATGTTTTATGAAATGAAAAATTAATTTTATAGCTTAGTAGTTATTGATGATAATATAATTATAACTGTAGTTATCATGACAGTTGTTTTCTTTCATACCTGGATGGGAAAATGATTCACTTGAGCATATAATCATTCTACCTTATTCAGAATCATTTGTGTCTAAAAATTTAGAAATTAATGGAAATGCCAAGTTGATGGGATTTAATCCAGAGAGTTAATTTCTATCACACTTTATTTAGGCTTTTTATTTATAGGGGTTATAAACCTTTTGATGCCTGATGAAAACTGCTGGCACTCTCCGCAGAAAGTATGTGCACATACACTCAAAACTTCGCATCCAAAATCATGGAACTCACAGCCCTCTGAAACTCGTTCATATAACTGAGGACAAGGATCCATAGAGTAGATGAGTATAGAAATAGAAAATTTTAAAACATAATACACTGATTTTTTCATACTCAGAACTGTGTCAACGCCAGTGGTAATCCCCTAGGAATATAAACATGTATCATGTGTAAAGTGGGCCAATCACTTCAACTTACACAGGATCAAACAGGATCTAGCGATATTCAGTGTATGTTCACATACAGCCAGTCAGGAGAGAGCAGGACTGAAACCAGGAATCTGTTCTGCCCTTAATGCAGGTAAAGACCTCGGGAGATCCCCACTCTTTAAGTGCCTTCTTCAAAGTATTCTAAGTTCCTCTAGTGCCTGGGGCTGACCAACAATGCTGCCTGACGAGGGTGTCCTCATCCTGGACTGGAACTACGTGGGCCGCATCACCCTGTTTCATCACTGAAGCTCTCTCAGTCCCTCTGCCCTACCCAGAGGATCAAGCAGAGCTCTAGGATTTGAACTTGGGGGGTTGTTCCAAGCTACATGCATGGATTTCCATTATAGGAGAAGTCTTATAAGTAGATCGTTCTTATTATCCAGCATCGTTCTTCTTTTGCAGAATTATGCAAGAATAAGGATCAGAATGGTCCTGATAATGATTTGGATAACTCTCATTCACAGTGGACAAAGGATGAGTTCAGAGTTCTGGTCCATGAATAGTCCACCACTGACCCTTTGGATGGAGCCATGAGTGTGGACCCATATTATGACTATCACTTGTTCATGTTCAAACCATAGTGCTGGCTCCTGCCTATAGTACCTGAGGGTGGCAGGAATAGCAGCAGGCATTCTTTACACTGGGCACCTCCTGGCACTAGCACCGAAGGCAGTCAGCCTATCCCCTCCACAGGCTCCAAGCCATGGGTCTCTCAGTCCTTGGGGATCACTGCTCTGATCTCCTTTGAGGGGTTTTCAAAACTATTGCTCTGCAAAGCCAATAGACTTTTCCAGTTGATGTCCTTTTTTGTCACCAATCAATATAGTGATGGCATGCTCTGACCAATATTTCTTGTGCAAGTGAGATTTCTCTTTTCACTCTACCCACAGTATCTCCACCTATCGTCCTCACTGATACTGAGTGGAAGGCAGCAGTATGATCAAAACTGAAATAGATCACATTCTAATATTTAGTTATTACAGCCTACATTGTGCAAGAGAAAACAGAGTTGGAAGATGTATTCTGTTTGCGCAATAAAATTCCAAATGGAGAAGTTTAAACTGAATAGAAAAAATTGCCCGGCTAGTGTAGCTCAGTGGATTGAGTGCGGGCTGGGAACCGGAGGGTCCCGGTTCGATTCCCAGTTGGGGCACATGCCTGGGCTGCGGGCCAGGTCCCCAGTGAGGGCCATGTGAGAGGCAACCATACATTGCTCTTTCTCCCTCCCTTCTCCTCTCTCTGAAAATAAATAAATAAAATCTTTAAAAAAAAAAAAGTAAATAAAATCTTAAAAAAAAAGAAAAAATTATTATTCACTTTTTTGAGGTTAGAACATATGAAATTAGTCAGGAATGAAGGATTTGATAATAAAGAACATGAGATGTTTTCTGGACCTGAACAGGAGAATATGAGACCTGGACACTAGAAAGAATATTTATGTGCACTGGTTGACACTAAAGAAACAGCTAAGTCCCTCTTTTCTATTAATTTTTCTAAATTTTTAGCTGTTGTCACAAATTTCAGG
Organism: Micronycteris hirsuta; assembly: GCA_004026765.1. Taxonomy (NCBI): domain Eukaryota; kingdom Metazoa; phylum Chordata; class Mammalia; order Chiroptera; family Phyllostomidae; genus Micronycteris; species Micronycteris hirsuta. Next base: position 58,993 of record PVJI01007786.1, on the reverse strand, counting down.
ATTTCCTTCTTTATTGTGGTTAAATAATATTCATATATATACCACTTTTTAAAATGCACTCATTCATCAATTGACACTTAAATTGTTTTCATGTCTTGGCTATTGTGATTAATGCTGCAATGAACACGGGTTACAGATATCACTTCTATGATTTCTTCTTTTTTTTTCTTTCTTTCTTTCTTTCTTTCTTTCTTTCTTTCTTTCTTTCTTTCTTCCTTTCTTGTTGCTGTCAGTTACAGTTGTCCCTATTTTTCCCTCCATTGCTCCCCCCTGCCTGATCCAACCCCTGCTCTCAAAGACAACACCCGCCCTGTTGTTCTTGTCCATGGGTCCTTTGTACACGTACCCCTTCTTTCCCCTGTTATCCCCCTTCCCACTCCCCTCTGGTCCCTGTCAGTTTGTCTTTATTTCCATGTCTCTGGTTCTTTTTTGCTTGTTTTGTTGATTAAGTTCCACTTATAGGTGAGATCATATGGTATTTGTCTTTCACTGCCTGGCTTATTTCACTCAGCATAATGCTCTCCAGTTCCATCCATGCTGTTCTGAAGGGTAGGAGCTCCTTCTCTTTTTCTGCTGTGTACTATTCCATTGTGTAAACGAACCACAGTTTTTTGATTCACCCATTTACTGATGGGAACTTAGGCTGGTTCCAGCACTTGGCTATTGTAAATGATGCTGCTATGAACATAGGGGTGCATAGGTTCTTTTGAATTGGTGTTTTGGGATTTTTAGGATATAATCTCAGTAGTGGAATTACTGGATCAAAAGTCAGTTCCATTTTTAGATTTTTGAGGAAATTCCATACTGTTTTCCACAGTGGTTGCACCAGTCTGCATTCCCACCAACAACGCACTAGGGTTCCCTTATCTCTACTACCTCAGCAGCACTTGTTTGTTGATTTGCTATTGATGGCCATTCTAACCTGTATGAAGTGATACCTCACTGTGGTTTTAATTTATATCTTTCTGATGGCTAGTGATGTTGAGCACCATTTTAATCAGATATATATGTAGAAATGGCATTGCTAGGGCATGTAGTAGTTGAATTTTAAATTCTTTGAGAAACCTCCACACTGTTTTCTATAGTGGCTACACCAATTTATATTCCCACTAACAGAGCATGAGGATTCCCTTTTCTCCACATTCACCACCATGTGCTCTTTCTTGTCTTTTGATAATAGCCATTTTAATAGGTGTGAAGTGATATTTCCTTGTGATTTTGATTTGCATTTTCCTGATGATTTGTGATGTTCAGCATCTTTTCACAAAGCTGTTGGCCATTTGCATACCTTCTTCGGAAAAAATGTCCATGCAAGTTCTCTGCCCACTTTAAAAATCCAATTGGGTTTTGTTTTGTTTTGTTTTGTTTGTCTGGGGTGGGGGCGGTGTTTGGCAATTGAGTTATATCAGTTCTTTATATATTCTGGATATTAATCTCTTATTGTATATATAGTTTGCGATATTTATCTCTTCTCATATATTGCCTCTTTATTTTTCATTGTTTCTTTTACTGTGCAGTGCTTCTAAGTTTGATGTCATCCCACTTTTGATTTTTGCTTTCTGTTGCTTGTGCCTTTGGTATCATCTTCACAAAATAATTGCCAAACCAATGTCAAGGAACTTTTTTACTCTGTCTTCCTCTAGGAGTTTTATGGTTTTAGGTCTATAATTCATTTTAAGTTAATTTTGTGAATAATGTAAGAAAAATTCAATTTCATTCTTTTGCATGAGAATACCCAGTTTTCCCAACACCATTTATCAGAAACACTATCTTTTCCCCACAGAGTATTCTTGACTCTCTTCTCAAATATTAATTGACTATATATCCATGGATTTATTTACAAGCTTTCAATTCTTTTCCAGTGACCTACATGTCTATTTTTATGCCAATATCACTGTTTTGATTCCTATAGCTTTGTAGTATAGTTTAAAATCAGGAGGTGTGATGCCTTCAACTTTAAAAAGTAAAGTCACTAGGATGATATACAAGTAATAAGTAGTACATTTCAACTTTTTGATAATGAACACTTTTTCTCTAAGATTGACAATTGTCTTCACTCTCTATTTCAACAACTGAGGTTGGCAGGACTGGACTTGGATCATGGCTGAGATGGGCTGGCACTAAACCCCAGGGCTGTTTCAGTTTTCACAACCAACATTGAGGTCTATAGACTTAACTTTGAAGGCATAAAGGTGTGTCTTCTGCCAGATTCCTGAACAAAAACAACTTTATAAGAAATGAGGGATGTGACAAAGTACAGCAGGTTCTGGGACAAATTCCCCAAGGAGAAGAAGGATCAGAATCTGGAGAGAATGAGTCAGGCTGGGCAAAGATATATGCTATATCATATGAGGATAAGGCAAGACTATGAAGCCAGTTAAAAAAGAAAAAAGAACTTTAAGGAGGAAAAGTAGAAATGTATCCCTTGGTTCATTGGGAGAACAGAATGAAGGAGCATCTCCTGAGCTTTGAATAATTTAAAAGAAAAAACTGGCCTCACTGTGGAAATAATAATTTTTCTCATTGGAGAAAAGGTAAAAATGCAGTTTCCCATTCTTTATACTAACAAATTTGCCTGACCTTTACTTTCTCATAATCATTATGTCATGGTTGATCACTATTCTTAATCAAACCCTCTTCTATGTAAATATACACATACAGTGTGCTTCTTGACACTCTTTACATTCTGATAAGTAAAAAAATGTTTTAGCATCTTAATATAGGGGACCATTCTTCATGGCGTGGAAATGTAGCACAGCTCCCACTTGGAAAGGCTGGTGGGAAGCTAAGTCTGCCACACAGGCCCCATGCTCACGGATAGGTTCTCCTGTGGGGACTCAGGCCTGCATTGTACCTACGCTGCTATGAGGCTTGCTTTTGCTAAAACTCCCTCACCCTGAATTGAGGTAGCAAACGTTTACTGCGTATCTCTAAAGTAACTTCCTAAAATCTGTGCTAAATCTCCCAAGTATGGAGTGTAACCAATTCTCAACCACTTTTCCCCTGGATCTGCAACATCCTTCTCTTTGAAGTGATTAGTAACATTCTTTCCTTTGTTATCTGTAAAAGGTAATCACCTACAGCAAACCTGTGGGTAGTAAATGAGGACCATCCTCCATAAAATATACGCAGAAAAGCAATAAAAGCCTGTCCAGGCAGGGGTCGAGGCCCTCCCTCTCACTTAGAGAGTGGCCATGCCGTCTCTTTTTCTCCACAGGACTTCTGTAGAGCGTGTGCATTTGTTCACTGCAGCCACAACACACAGACCCCACTGGACGAAGTCTGCACCATCTTAACACTATTTGGGACTATAATTGAACTTATTTCTCACCTGCAGCCATCCTCTGTCTTGCAGTTAATATCTTTCGGCCTACATGTACCTCCAGACACCAACCACAAGTAAAACTAATGGAATGAATTTTCATGGCTGCTCTTTTTGATAAAAAAAATTTAATTTAAAGAATAGTTCATTAATTGAATTTTTCTTAGTTATAAAGTAATGACAAATGTATACTTATGAAAATCATTTTTTTAATTCTGCTTACTTCTTTGTTTTCTACTGTATGCCAGGAGTAAACGGACCAGCATTAGCAGCGGTTTCTGACATATCCTTCACTCTTTGCATTGTCAGTTGCAAAAGAGTGTCTAAAGCTGTCTTTCAACAAATAGGGTGTTGGTTGTTCAGTTATGTTTCACTTTTCCCTGGTGGTTATTTAGCATCTGATAGGCCCTCGCAATGGTGTTGGTAAAGCTCATACTCTCCAGTGGCTGGAAATGTACAACCTATTACTCAGTGGCTGCCAGAAAATAAACAACTTATCAGTTCCCATTCTGCTTTTGTTGCCAAGTGAATGTGTTGCTCTAATATCTCATAGCGTTCGCCAGCTGCTGTTCTTTTCAGTGATGATTACTTAGGCTCTCCAGTTCCCGTATTATTCTGCCATTTTCTCAGTGGGGGCGGAGCAGAGACATTGCAGAAGAATCTCAAACCTGTTGCCTCTGAAGCCTCGTTAAACCAAAGCAGACATCTCTCCCATAGTTCCCAAACTGCAACATGTTGGCAAACCAGCCTTTTATCTAGAGTTGTCCTCCCTGGTAAATTTTAGAGCACTCTCTAATGCCTTTATTTTATTTCCTTCCCAATTCAAATCTTTGGACAAAGGTATAGTTCACTTTACACAAACAATTAGTTCCCCAATAGTGGTGTGAAAACATCTTTTTAATTAAAATATATGTTAAATTCACTAGAGATGGTGATGGCACAAAAGAAATCCACTAGAATTACTTGATAAATCAACCCTTTTGTGACCATCCTTAAATTATGTATGTGAAAAACAATATGTTCATATGTCATATGTCTTTAACTCTTAAGTGCACCTTTGGGAGGTGTTCCCACTACAATGTGCCTTTTTCAAAGCAGTTGTAGCAGTTCACACTCCCACCTGCGTGTGTGAGAGTTCCAGTTCCTCCACATTATCAACATTTTGTGATTATTTATCCTTTTAGAAAATTTATTCTCTCACTACAAACAACCACACACAAGTAACCTTTCTTCACTGATAGGATAAGTTCTCTAAACAATGTTTTCCATGAATTTAAAAAAGAGCAAAATATCCATATTACTCAGAAAAACAGAAAAATGCCAGGGAAAAAAGCTGTTAAGAAAATAGTTAATGGGGTTAATTTCTAGAAAGTAGGCAGAATGGTGGAAAGAAATGGGACAGCATACTACTGGTGTTTATTACATTGTGAAGACTGTTGATTTTTTAAAACATACCATGGGTTATTTTAACAGAAAATTAAAATATTTTTGAATGAATAAACCAAAGTAGTCTCAGAGTTCTTTTCACAAGAGCATATAAGTTATCCATGCTTAATTAAAATATACTACAACATGAAATCCTTATCAGTTACTTTGCATTTTGAAATTACACTATGGATTAATCATCATAATTAATATACTTTGTAGCCCTTAAATCAAAAGAAGCATTGTTGCAGATAACCTGGGAAGGATAAAGTGTTCAAGGATTTCTGTTTATACCTGAACATAGTTCACTCTGAAACAATGAATAAACATTATGAAGTCAAGTACTTTTTATAGTCATTAGCCACACTTCATCAATGTTTAGCTATTGGAAGGTACTGGTGTAGATCAAATTGAAATAAACGACCAAGGTTAGAATCATTTATAATTAAAGACACGCAGCTTTAATTCATGTGTATTGGCGACTATAGAGTCTCAACACCACAGCTGTGGCTGCTCGGATTACACGGAGGATAAGGCCTGGGAAGCACTTGGTCTAACTCCTGGCACCACCTCTTGCTGGCTTTGTGTCAACATATGGAAGGCAGCAGTACAAAGCTTCATTTCTAAAACTAGCATTAAGATGATACCCACTTCTTAAGATCGTTTTGAGGAGTACGTGATGCAATTCCAAGCAAAGTGCCTGGTACCTAAGTGCTCAATAAAGTTCAGCTATTGGAGTCAGATTCCAGAACACCAATCTGACTGTATTTACTGGTGTTCAGGGTCACTGTGTGCTCAAGATGCGTCCTGACTCTTTAAACTGAGTTGATGCCAAATTCCACAAGTAGAAGAAAAATAATCATTTGCTTTCTTTCTCTTCTCTTTCTATCAGGTGAACTTAGACACTTTCATGGTTTCATCTCCAAGTGATTCTTTGGAACTAGATTTAAGATCTCAGTGTAAGTGAAGAAAAAGATCTCAAATTTAAACCATGTTCAGAGAAACCTAATGGCACTACATCAGAGTTTGGGAGATAAGCATCTTTGATACTTTTTCTTGAATATTCTCTTTTTTTTATAAGTTTGAGGAAAGTCACAGAAAGAAGGGCTGTTTAGACAGTGGAATTTGGGCATTTCAGGTCCCCAGCCCAAAATCTTCTAGCTCCCCAAACCTTTTATCAAGACCCTGAGTCGTAACAGTCAGAGCGCATAACAAAAAGTGAAGGACGTGGGGAAAGGACAGCAAAGAGAAATGAACAGAAAAATTCTGTTGGAGAAGCTCAAATTTTCTTAGGAACTGAACAGAATTTTTAAAATCTTTACATTTTTTATAATCAAATCTCAACCAAGTTCCCACAAGCTGCACTGCAGGGGCAAGGACCAAGATGTGCTCACGTCAGCCCAGCAAGTTTCCGACAGTCCCGCGTGTTTCCGACAAGCAGTCCTTGTCTACGGTCCCGAAATCAGAGAACTCCTTCGCTGGAGGGATTATGAGCCTCATCATTACACTTCACGCCCCAATGGAAAATCCCTGGACTGTTGTTTATTAAAGCTTTTGCTCTTATAATTATGATAAGTTTCTTTCTATAATAAAGTTCCTTGTGTAGTTTAGTAGCTTAAAACCTTAGTGAGATATGATATCACTTACCTGTTTAATTAATTCTTCAGCTTTTGTTAACACATGGCCCATCTTCATCACAGCTTCCCCATGCTCTCATTACCACAGGCAAATTGTATTTTAGCACATATTTTTAAATAAAAATTCTTGCAGATAGTCAAATGTGAATCTTTTATGATGAATGCTTCCCCTTCTGCTTTGAATTTTTACAGTTAAAAAACCCTTACCTAGTCACATAAACAGTATTTGTAAGTTATAGCAAAGTGTATTTTCTGTGCCAACTATTAGGACTTAATAAAATGAACATCCCTGAGGTTATTTAAAAATAGCTCTGCTTTCATGCTAATTTACTATACTGTAATCCTTATTAGAACTTGGCTGATTGCTATAGACTAATAAATCATTCTTTGAATATCTAAGTTTGGAAATACTGAAAAGCTGTTCAACAACCAGGCCTTATTTAAGAGTGAATCAGTTCTATAAATGCTTCACAAATTATTACACTGCCATAAGATCTCACTCTCCCCCCAAAAATGCTAAACAGAGCAAACCAAATATAGACCAAAGCCAATTGTTCCAAGATCTGTTCATAAAAACCACCCCTCTAGAGGCAACCGCATTGTCCCTGACCTTTGACTTACATGCTGTCCTCCGGTTCCACCAGGCCCACGCCCAGAACCCTCCGGGAGGAGGCGTGCCAGCGGTCTTCTCTGACCAGCCTCCACGCTGCAGCTCCCACTGTGCAGCCCGCAGCCGGGGTTATACCAAAGGCGTTCTGGCCACAGCCTTCTAGGACAACTTCTTAAATCCTTTAAAGTTTCTATTTCTCACTTTAAGGCCCACATTTCTCCCATTAAAATGATTGTACTTCACACATTCATCATCATAAATACCGTATTTTTCACACTTTCCCCCCAAAATTTGGGAGGAAAATGGGGGTGCGTCTTATAGTCCAAATGTAGCTTACCTGGCTGTTGACATTTACATTGGTGAAATATTATGTTATTTATGTTATTAAATATTTTACCACATTTTTTTACTTCAATTTTATTTTTCCTATTTTCCTCCTCTAAAACCTAGGTGCATCTTACGGTCCTGTGAGTCTTATAGTCCAAAAAATATGGTAATTCATCTACATAAAACTGCAGTGATTTTGTTAAGATTTCTAGTCTCTCCTCTGCATCTAATTCATCTAAGGATTCAGTTTCCATCCTCTCTTCTTGGATTCAGGAAAACAAACGCATATCTTTGGATGTGAACCTATGCCTGATACATCATTTATAACTAGTAAAAGTGTTTTTTTTTGTTTTGGGGTTTTTTTTTTGGTTTCATAAATTTATTGTTGTTCAATTACAGTTGTCTGCATTTTCTCCCACCACTCCCTAGTAAAAGAGTTTTTAAAGGAAGCAAATGTGTTGCAATGAATGACATAATATTTTCTTATGCAAGTGACTTTGCGATTAGCTGTGGTGCTTTTGTTTTGTCAAGATGTAATCATCTACTATTCACACAGAAATGCAAAGTCACATTCAGTGCAAAGTGCAGATTAGATGTTTTAGTGGGTTCTGAGAATGGTCAAGTGTGGTGATTGTTGAGTTCATGGTGGCTCATTGTCATATTCTCTCTAATTTTATGTTTAAAAATTTCCACATTAAGATTAAATTAAAAAGTAGGGGGTGGGCCCTGAACTGATGGCTCACTTAGTTGGAGCATCATCCAGTAACTGAAAGGTTGTGGGTTTGTTCCCAGTCAGGGCACATACCTAGGTTGTAGGTTCAATCCCCAGTCTGGGTGCATTCAGTATGCTTCTCTCTCACTTCCTCTCTCTAAAAGCAATGAAAGAAATGTCCTAGGGTGAGGATTAAAAAAAAAAAAGTAGAAAGAGTGTTCTTTGAATACAGCAAGTCACTCTGGACTCTACCATTTTGAAAGGACCTATGAATAAACAACCGTTTTAAGTGCACATATTTAGAAGTATTAAACTGTATTTAGATTATCAGATATCTGTGATCTGGAACTCTATAAAAACTGAAAAATCAAGAAATTAGAAAAACCAGTTTTTTTTTCCAACCACACCAGATGGTGAGAACAGAGCCTTCATCATCCTTATTATCCTTATATTCATACCATTTGCTCTTTATTCAATATTTAGCTACTGCAAAGGTGGCATACACATTGTTTCTTCTAGTGCAAGCTGTTTTGCCATCAACCTAGATGCTCCCAGACTCATCATGAAAAATGTAGCTGCTATTCAAGGATCTTGAACGCCAGCCATCTCACTTAATTATGGAGATCCCAGTCTGAGGTTACTATCACCTAAGTATTTCAGATTTATGAGCAAAATTTAAATTTTTAGAATTAAAATTTTATGTTAGAGTGCTTTCTAAAAAGTAAGTCATGAAACTTTAAAGACAACCAATCATTCATCCTTTTAAAGACTTGCAGCAATTCTTTGGTATTACTTAGCATGTTTCTATTTATTGAAGAGAAAAATCTCTCCCTTATTCTTTAGCTAAATTTCTCATATTAGAATTTGGTTTCGTAGGTCTCTAACTCAATCGTCTTCATGGGGAATTATTTAATCCACTGTTTAGTTGAATACTGAAAACATGCCAGGCATTCTTTCAAGTGCTGAGGATATAGAGATAGACAAAAACAAACAAGAAGTTCTAAAAGAGTTTATATTTAATAAGGAAACAGATAATAAAACAAATAAGTAGTATGGCAGATGCTGATACATGCTCTGGAAATAAATAAAGCAGTGAAAGATGGATAAGCACACCAAGGAGGGGAGGTTGATGTTTTATGAAGGGTAGCCAAGAAAGACTTCATTTGCAAGTTGATATTTAAATCCATAGAGCTTAGACATGAGATGTAAACAATAAAAATATCTGAAAGAAGAATGCCACAGACAAAGGTATAGCAAAGGCTTTAAATCAGCAACATAATTAAAAAGTTCAAGGAACAGCAGGGATTAGGTAACAGTGTACAAGAAAATTATCTTGTATACTGAGGCAAATGGAAGCCATTGCAGGACTTCAAGCAGAGGAGTGACAGAAGACAATTCATCTTTTTTACAAGGATCCCTCGGGCTATTGCTTAAGAAGAGACTGTAAAGGTACAAGTTTACCAGGAGGCCAGAAAGGAAGTTAATGCAGAATCCAAGCAAGAGATCAAGGCTGCCTGGGCCTGGGTGATATGGTAGGGTTGGCAAGTGGTGATTAAACCAAGCCAACAAGATTTGCTAATAAGTTGTATACACAGTATAAGAAATGTCAAAAAGTGACTCAAGGTTATTGGTCTGAGAACTGAAGAAAATAATTGCCATTTGCTGAGAAAGGGAGACCATGGGAGGACAAAGCAGCATGTAGATCATTTCCTGAGGCCTAGGTTTATTGCTCCCTTTCTCCCCCACCCCCCAAATTGCAAATTCCTTTTCCAATTGCAAAATTCCTTTTGTTTCATAGGCATAGATTCTCAAAGTAGCTGCCCATAATCCAGAAATCAGAAATTCCGAATTTCAGATCTTACTATCATCAAGGTGATTGCTTCCCTTAAACTGAATCAGAGAGAGAAACCCTTTTGAGACATAAATATCAAACCATCATAAATATAAAATCACCTCATCAATTAGTCATCACCACATTGTATTTTTCTTTGAAACAAATATACCCAGTGATTTTTCCTCTAAAGTACTTTTTCCCCCAGAATGTATTTATCTTACTTGTTTTCCTACATTCCTCTTCAAAGGCTCTGCCTCATCCTGGCTGAACCTCTGAAAGAGCCATCCCCTGCCCTACACAGCCAAGATGGGGAGCTAGTCAAACTGTGGCCACAGCAGTCAGTTCACTTGATGATGGACTTTGATTCCCCAACAAAGAATTATTTCTTGAGTCAATACAAAACAGTTTTCAAAGCGTTACTATGTACAATGCACCGTGCTAGATACTATGTAGGATAAAATGATGAAAATGGCTTGCTCTCTGGAAGGCATGTAAAAGCCTCACAATCTTTTCTGAAAACATACCAATCACTTTGTCAGAAAAATATTTAGTGCTATAAAAAGGAAAAAACTCAGATCTGTGGGAGCTGAGAGATGGCAAACTCCTATAGCTGTATTTCTAAAAGAAAAAGAATTCATCATGGATGCCAAAGTCCAGGTAAGTCTAGGGCAGGTACCACCTGAGTTCGGAGCAGAAGCAGGGTTTGAGAGGCTTGGGAGCCATCAAACAGAGAGAAAAGGTTACCACTGAGGCAGCTGAGCAAGAATGAGATCATGGAGGAGCCAGGACATGTGCAGGAAGTATGCATGACATCCCAGGTATGGTGGCAGGAGGGAAAGCAGAGTGGGGCCAGGGGGCAGGAGCAGATCAGGAAGAGAAACCTGGGCTGAGCCTGAGGATGGGAAGTACAGCAGGAAGGCAGAAATCGTGCCAGGCAGGGTAACCACCTCCTCTGGGATTACCTCCTGGATTCCCCTCCTTTGGCTTCCTTGCCCCCAAGCAGAATCGATGTCCCACTTGGCACCACCACATACTCTGTACACTTGGAGGAAGTACCCACATTACATATATGTTTGTGTGCCCAACATCTGGGCAGTTTCTCACAGATAGTGAAAGTTCAATCACTTGTGGAAGAGAGCTGAATGGTGGGGCACGGGAAGAAAATTAAAACAGTACTTAGAGTCTCCTCTCAATGCAAAGAAACCAGAAGACAATGGTGTTAGTTTCCTATGGCTACTGCAACAAATAACCACAAACTTGGTGGCTTGAAACAATATACGTTTATTCTATTTCAGTTCTGGAGGCCAGAAATCCAAAGTCATTTTTACTGAGTTGAAATCAAGGCTCCATCAGAGCCAATTCCCCCTCCGGGGGAAGGTCTGTTCCTCACTCTTCCAGCTTCTGGTGGCTGCTAGTATTCCTTGGCTTGTGGCGGCATCACTCCAATCTCTGTATCTGTGGTCACATTGCCTTCTCTTCTGCACATGTGTGAAATCTCCTGCTTCTCTTATAAAAATGCTTGTGATTGCATTTAGGGCCTACACAAATGATTCAGAGTAATTTTTCCTTCTGCAGACCTTCAAATTAATTATATCTGAGAAGATCTCCCTCTTTTTGCCATATAAAGTGACATTGACAATTTCCAGGGCTTACAACATTGTGTCTTTTGGAAAGCCACTATTCAGTCTCCCACAACAATGAACTTGGTTATATACAAAGGCAGAAGAACTGAGGTGAAAGAAATACAGGAGGGAGAGACACTTCTCTGAGAATACTTCGTATTCTTTTGACTGTGGGGAACATGTTAATGTTCTTTATATTTAAAAATAAAATTAAATCATTAAGAATGATAAAAGAGAAAAAGCCTTAAGCTGAAACTAAATAAAATAAATTACCAATATTTCGAATAAATAACATACTCACACCTAAGGGGTGGGAGAGAAAAATACTAATCCAAACATTGTACGATTGCAATCTTTGACCGTATATCTATCTCAGTCTTAGGAAGGATGGATGCCAAAGGGGGGCCCAAAAACGCATAACCAAAATCAAATCCTGGGCTGTTTTTGTGGGTTTGTTGTTTATAATAGTGGTGGGCAAAGCAATTCTGAAATGGTTTGAGATGCAGTATAGGAATGAACAAATGAGTAAATATACTAATGTTTTGAGAACCAGCATTCTCACTGTATAAAAAGCGGCATAAAAATATGAAATGAGGGAAAGAAAAAAAGAATTCTATAGAGAAGAATTAGGTTTGGTGGTGCTGGCATAAATTATGATTTTTAAAAATGTATGTGTATGTATATATATATATATCTGTATGTGTATACTCGTGTACTTGTAAATGTGTATCTGTGTGTGTTTAGGCATGCATATTTGTACAGGTATGTGTATATGAAAGTGTACATTCCCTAGATGTGCCCACTGGGAATAGAAGCAAAGACGCTCCAGTAACAAAGAGCACATGCAAAAGCCCAGCCCTCAATCTCTCACACCATTTCCCCACTAAAAAATCACCAGGGCTCCTCAGAGAAATGACAGCTTTCAGAAACTGGACAGTGTGGATTGTAAGAAGAACCTGGAACATCTTACGCCAAAAAGTCAGGAAGCACTCAGGAAATGGTTGCAAGACACAGAAGCGAACCCTCTGGGGCCCCCACTGGTCATGTGTGTGATAATCTGAGCACTGAAACCACCAAGGACAGTAAGGAATTACAAACTGTGGAAAATATAGGAATCCACAGTCCATTTATCTAATAAACACATGAAGGATAAATCAGTCAATGGGAGAAAGGCAGTTTGTTCTTATAGTAAAATGCAAAGCTGTCATGGAAGGAATGCTGGAGCAGGCAAGTCACTACTTTACAGCCATCATGTTAAAGGTTTGTTCAGGCAAACACTATCAAAGGACACTAAATCTAGGGGGAGACATTTGTTAAATTTGGACTGTCTTAAAATGTCTCCCTAGACTTCTTATTAATTACAAGAAAAAAGATAGTGATTATACAGTGGGGAGTTAAACATCTTGACTGGGTTCAAAACTTAACATCACCATTAGATGGGCATCCTGTGCCTCAAGATACGAGGGCCTGGCAAGGACACAGATCACTTATGAAGTGTTCCAGCCAAGAACACACGACCGGATCTAAACATGGAAAACATCAGGCAAACCCAAAATGAGGAGCATTCTATTGAAAAAATACCATGTTCTTCAAAAATGTCAATACCATGAAAAACACAGAAGGGCTATAGGGATATCCCAGTTTAAGAGAGGCTGAAAGACATGATAACTAAAGGCAATACAGGACCCTAAGCTGGATTCTGTACTGGGGGTAAAAGGTTATAAAGACAATACTAGATCAGATGACAAGTTTAATGTTGAAGATAGGTTATATAAAATATTGCATTAATGTCAAAGTTCCTAAAGTTAGTAACTATATTATGTCTGTGGGTAAGGATATCCTTATTCTTAGGAAATAACACAGAAGTATTTAGGGGAAAAGGACGGTAAAGTGTGTGACTTCTAAGTGATTCAGAAAAAAATGTCAAGTACAAATGTATGAATAGATACATGTGGGGGTGGGGAGAGGCATGCAAGCTAGTGGTAAAGCAAATAGAATAAAATATTAGAAATCAATGAATCTGAGGAAATGATATACAGGTGTTCTTGGTGCTATTCTTACTTTTGTAACTTTTCTATACTGAAATTGTTCCCAAATAAAAAGTGTTTTTAATAACATTGTTCACTGTTATCTTTAAGCTATTCAAAGATGTGGCAGAAATTGCTGAGCCAACAGAAGAGCTCCTTCTTGACATGAACATAGTACTGTGAAGCATGCCTTCAGACAGGTTTCTTTGACCCTAAATCCCTGACTTTCCAATTACTTTATCATAAAATCTGTACACCCAAGAACAACATTTCAGGATCTTTAAGTCACTCCAGATTTCAAGCATCAGTGAGTCACATAAAGTAACCCTACCCTTTACAGAAATCCTTCAAAATAAAGGATAAGAGTAACCAATATATTAAAGATAAGAAAAAAATTCTAGCAAAAATTTGGTCTAAAGAACATGACTTCATACCATGGGCTGACATTTTATTCCTTTACAACACAGCACTAGCCAGCAAAGAATCGAGGTGAGAGGGGCAGTGTTTCATACAACAAAAGATTGGAGACTTTAGATCCTTTTATTTTTCAGCACGTTGTTGTCAGGCTTCTTAGGAAAATACAAAAAGTAAGAGGGTTATTAGAATTCAGAAATGCTCATATAGGATAAATGCTCCTTCGCTAAGGAACAGCCCAGGGATCCTCCAGCTATATTCATTTTGCCAGATCTTTCCTAAGCTGAACAGGAAAGATGGGAGGCCGGCCAGAAGCATGCAGACACACCAGTCTCCCACTGTTCCAGTGGCCTGTTCACCCACCTCTCCCATTTTTACATGTTGCTGAGCTTCACCTGCTCTTATTGGCCTCGTGTATCTCCAGCCATGATCCAGAAAGCGACACCAGGCATCTCACATGCTCTATCTCTTGTGTTTGCTCAAACCAGGCTCCCATTCTGCCTAGAACAGGCATGATTATCAGGCACCCTCAGTCCACACACCATCTCTATGGGACTTCAGAGAATGTTGCTGCTACAGGAATTATGGTATCACATGACCAAGATGCAAGAAATTTATTAGGCCTAAGAGGACACATGGACAGAACCAAGGGGGAGGATGGAGGCAGGGGGGAGGGGAGGGGAGGGGAGAGGATGCAGACAACTGTAGTTGAACAACAATAAAGTAATAAAAAATAAATAAATAATACAACGACCAAAAAAAAAAAAAAAGAAAATTCATTAGGCCTAGCTCAAGCCTTCTGTTTCACAGAGAAGAATGTTAGACCCGCAGGAGCAAAGGGACTACCTTGTGCCCCAGAGTTGGCAAACGGCTGGCAGAAATTGTTAGTTCTCCGCTTCCCATCAAGTCGCTGAGTTTCCAAGCAGCTCAGTATATGGTTCCACCACTGGTAACCTCCTATGTGGAAAGAGCCTACAACTTTGCCACATTTTAACATAATTAATAAAATCATTTCCTTAAGTCAATAGGTGAAGTTTATTTTCGGCCCTTTTTTCTCAATTTCTCTATCACTATCCCCCATTCTTTCTCCACAATACTTCCTTTCTCCTTCTCTCTCTCTCTCTCCTCTTACCTTATCTACTTTTTTCTTTAGAAGCACACAACAGGTTCATTGAAAACAATTTGTAAAATATAAAAAGTACAAAACTAAGTTATCCATAATCTTACTACACGGAGCAAACACTAGTATGTTCTCTTCTAGTCATTTTAATGTGTAAATCTGAATTTATACCCGTCTAGGCCCAGCCTGAATCTAAACCGATGTCCTGGACTCAGCGAAGGACCTGACTGAAACTGAGACTGTAGGTTTCTCTTAGGCAACTTCAAGGCCTCCTAGGCACAGCCTGTGGGACTGAATCATGCAAACAGAGGCACTGGACAGTAACGTTTGTGACAGAGACATTCATGAGACCTCAGTTGCACTCATAGGATAGACGGGTGAAGCCCAGAGAAGTGCAGCCCACAAACACACTGCAAGCAGTTGCCCAAACTGTAGAGCTTTGTATCCTGCACTTGCAGTTTGTATTATTGAGTGGTATTTCACGTGTCTTCAAAATACTTTGAAACATACAGTGGCTTTTCAATGCTGCCATTTGCCATGAGCAGTCACACGGGAACTAGAATAACCACAGAACAGGGCTTCAGGCTTCCACCCTCGCATCTGGGCCTCAGGCTGAGGGCCCCAGTGACAGATCCTTTCTCTCCCCAAATGAAATTGGACTAGCGACATTAGAGAGTATGCTTCCATTTAAAGCAGAGACTGATTTCTAAAACAGCTTTAGAGGATCACACAGTTATTACTCTGTGCTGCTCAGTGTTTTCATGGGGCTTACATTGATATTCCCTGACAGCAGTTTATGATGCATTTTAGTATCTTTGCTGCTGTTGTTCTAAATTTCTCTGCCCTGTCTCCTTAAAGAATGCTTGATCCTGTTAAATTAAATGTTACCTTAGCACTGGGAAAAAAAGAAAGAACAAAATGTCTGTTCTTTAAAAATGCTAATCTAAACTATTTTCATTGTTTCTTCACTCAAGTTTCTCATTACCAACTATATGTGTGTGTGCCCATAAACTGTTTCTATCTTAAGCCCTGTTCAGGAGAGTTGGAAGGAGGAGTCTACTGAAAAACAGAAAATGAAGACAGGAGAGTGTGAGTGCCAGGATCACATTCACACGTCTATGTGCTGCTCTGTGACTGCCGCTGCCCAGCTCACAGGTCACTTCCCTGCCGCGTTGCATCTTGCTCTCGGCTCTTCGACTCCATCAAAATGTCTCCTAGTTTTTTGTTTTGTTTTGTTTTAGTAGACTATTTTTAGAGCAGTTTTACATTCACATAAAAATTGAGGGAAAGACACAGATTATTTCCCATAAACTCCCTGCCCCTACACAAGCATACCTCCTCTGTTATCACATCCCCACCAGAGCGGTACGTTTGCTACAACTGGTGAACCTATATTGACACCTAATAATCACTCAGCATCCATAGTTTACATTAGGGATCACCATGAGGGGCCTGTGCTTGCAGTTGTGTGTTCAATCGGTTTTGACAGATGTATAATAATATTTATCTACCTTTATGGTATCATACAGAGTAATTTCTTTGCCCTAAAAATCTTCTGTGCTGAGACTGTTCATTCCTCTCTCCCCAGTAAATCCTGGAAACAACTGATCATTTTTTCCTGTCTCAATGGTTTTGCCTTTCCCAGAACATCATGCACTTGGAATTATATAGTATGTAGTTTTTTTGGACTGGTTTATTTCACTTAAAATATGCATTTAAGTTCCTCCATTTCTTCTCATGGCTTGTTGGCTCATTTCTTTTTATGGTAAATAATAATCCTTTGTCTGGATGTTCCACATTCAGTTTGTACATTCACTTACTAAGGAGCATATTGGTTGTTTATAAGTTTAGACAATTATAAATAAAGCTTCTACAGACATCCACATGCACCTTTTTATGTGGGCATAAGTATTCAACTCCTTTGGGTAAATGTCAAGGCATGTGATTGATAAATTATAGGGTCAAAGTATGTTAGTTCTGTAGGAAACTGCCAAACTGTCCTCCGAAGTGGCTGCACCGTTCTGCATTTCCACCACAGCGAATGAGAGGCCCCGTTGTTCCACATCCTCACCGGCAGGTGGTGGAGTCAGTGTTCTGGATGTTGGCCATTTCAGCAAGTGTGTAGTGGACCTAGTTGTTGGTGGGCTTTTTCATTGTTGGGTTTTTTGTCTTTTTGTTTGTTTGTTTTGTTTTGCTTTACTAACCCTGTTAGTCCCTATATCAGGGCTCCAGATGCTGGAATTTGCCACCTCTGCCTCAATTTGCCAAGACAACTTGGTCTCAAGATCCTTCTGGCCCAGCACAAAGGTTTCCCCCTGAAGGATGGCTTCCTCGAAGAGTCAGCCAGGGGTAAGTCCTCCAACTACACACTCAGAACTCACTCCTTTTCTCCTTTGTAGCATGTAACACAAATGGGTCAAATAATTATTTGTGTCACCTGAGCCTTATTTCCCTTACCATCTCCACTAGAGCAGGAACTGCTCTTTCTCGCTCAGCAGTGGGTCCCCTAGCAGCGCCTTTCGCAGAGGAGTATGGGATAACTATTTGTTGAGTGAACTAATGGATAAATAAAAATACGACCACAAAGAAGCATTAGTGTCTAGTGTGCCTTTGTCAACCACGTAAATTAGCCACACAAGTGAACATTACTGTACAGGACCACATTAGATATCTCTATTAGTAATATTCTCTGCTGGTTTTATGTCAAAATTTAATGTTTTGAATGTTATTAAATTTGTAAGAGGTATCAGAGATTAAAGCTTGGATAGAAACCGTAAAAATGTTTAATATTGTGAGAAAAAAATATTAATATTGTGACATAAAAACCTATTATACAATTATAGAAAAATAAATGGATTGATAATATCCCTCCAATATCAACATACCCACTAAGTGCTTAGAAATATTAAGAAAATATTTGAAATGCAAGAATAGAACCAATGAGGAAAGAAAACCAAGCAGCACTGACTTTCCTGCACCCAAGCTCAAGATCACCTGAACCTAAAGCCAGGCTGTATCATCCGGCAAGCACACACATTTTATAGGGAGAGCACAATGCCATATTGGAGTCAGTACTAGAAATCATATTAAAGAATCATGTCTATGCAGCCACAAGCCCACCTAGCTTTTTCTGACCCAGGTGTCTGCAGTAAGGTCTTTTGTTTGCCCCTTTCTGCCCTGAATTCAGCTTCCCCACTTAGGTCATATCTTATGTGCATCTTGTGCTATAGAGTACAGTGTATATGGCTTCCCCCCAAAGCACAGGCCCCTCATGGGAGCTGGTACAAGACCTAGAGGAAGACAACGTGGGTACAGGAAGTCATCCAGGTTGACGGAATGAAAGAATAGCCTCAGATCAGACAAGTTCCTTTGGAGAATGGTGTCATTGAAAGAACAGGAGGAGGCTGACGACAAAGAGGATGTGGGGAGCATCCCATGTGCCACAGAAGGATACAAAGGAGATTTCGGAGGTGCCAACAGCTAAGCTGGGAATGCACCAATGTCTGGCATCCAGACAGAAGATGAACAGTGATCAGTGATAAGACCAAACTGCCATACAGGAGTCACAAAGGGAGGGCAAGCAAAATAAATTGTGGGCTTTGACAGACAGTTCTGATTCAGGTAAGTGTGAAAATTTTGAAAATGTCTATTTTGAAACAAGTTCTTCTCTTTAATCAAGAAGAATTGCCTAGCAAAATGAAGGAGCAAAACCCTTTTTGTGCCTTCTGGATACTTTCCTGAAACCACTACTTTGCAATTATTAGTCAAGGTAAGTTGTGGGGTAACCGTGGGAAATTCGAGCATGATTAGAACTCTTCAGGTTCCAGTAATAAGGAAGTGCTGGTACGCTGGTATAATAGGCAGAAATCTAAGGATGATACCCAAGATTCCTCCCCCTGAATTTTGCAGATGGAATTTAGATTACTAATCAGCTGACTTTAAAATAAAGCAATTATCTTGGATTACCATTAAAAGCTGAATATTCAGGGCAGAAGAGTCTCAGAGGCAAGCAGGGAGGTAAGAGAGACTCGAAGCCAGAGAAGGACACAACTCAACATTACTGGCTTTGAAGATGGAATTTAAGGTCACCAGCTAAGGAATGGAGGTAGCATCTAGGCAGGGGCGTCCAACACAAAATCAAAAATTTACTTAAAATATTATGAGATTTTCGTTGTGATTATGTGTTGCAATGTATTTAATGTGTGGCCCAAGACAACTCTTCTTTCAGAGAGGTACAGAGACACTAAAAGGCTGTATACCCCTGCTAGAGTCTGAGATAAACCTCTGTCAAGCAGTCAACAAGGAAACAGGGACGTCAGTCCTACAACCACAAGGAGCTGAATCTTGTCAACATCCTGAATGAGCTAAAAAATAAATTCATCTCCAGAGTCTCCAAAAAGGAACCCAGCCCTGCCCACACCATGATTTCAGTCTTATGAAACCAGGAGCAGAGATACTACTTCAGCCAATTCAGACCTCTGACCTACAGAACAGTTAGATAATGTTTCTGTTGTTTCTAAGGCCCTAACTTTTTAGTCATTTGTTACAGCAGCAATAGAAAATTAATACATCTAACTTGACTACCGTGACACAAAATTAAGTTGTATGGTTTTATTATAAAAGAAATGTATTTTATAGAAAACTTATAGAAGATAAAAAAAGTGGACACTAGATTCTTCACAGTAATAACTTGAGATCCATACCATTTTGAAGTTAACATTTAAATCAACCACCAGTGGTCTACACTACATCCCCAAGTTCTTTTTTTTTTTTTTTTTAAAGATTTTACTTATTTATTTTCAGAGAGAAGAGGAGGGAGGGAGAAAGAGCAATGTATGGTTGCCTCTCACATGGCCCTCATTGGGGGCCTGGCCCGCAACCCAGGCATGTGCCCCGACTGGGAATCGAACCGGGACCCTCTGGTTCCCAGCCCGCGCTCAATCCACTGAGCTACACCAGCCAGGCTACATCCCCAAGTTCTAACAGGTAGAGAACAGACAGAGGAAATAAGTAATAAACAAATTAGCAGTTTTATTTCATAACTACCAAAGTATAGGTCTTTGGTAAATTTGAATTCTAAACTTCAACCTCAAAACCAAAGTCAAACAGAAGTCCCTCAGCTTCCCTACTGGAAATCTGAGCTTTGAAAACTTCAAAGGCTTGAGTGGTCACCAAACATGGGAGGATACATGGAAAATGAGTAGTCCCGCCTCCTGGAAAAGTTACTTCCAGAGTGGTTGGCCAAATGGAGACAGAGAAGCTAACAGTCAGTTGTTTGAACACAAGGAGACCTGAGAGAGATAAAGAGAGAGGTGGAGATGGAGGGAGGGAGGGAGAGACAGAAAAAGAGAGAGAGAGAGATTCCCATCATAACAAAAGTGCTGAGTAACCAGAGGCCTTGCCTAGCCCAGGAGTCTGCCTTCTCTTCTCCTATAGAAAGGATGTAAGAAACACCCACTGGCACCTGAGCATGTACTTTTGGGTCTTGATGCCCTCCACATACTCATTGTTTTAGTCAGAGTTCTCCAGAGAAACAAATTACACACACATACACACACACACACACACACACAAAGAGAGGTTTACTTCGAGGAATTGCCACATGCAGTTGTGAAGGCTGGCAAGTCCAATAGACTGGAAACTAAGGGAGTTTTTTATATTCCTGAGGCATAATTCTTCTTTGAGAAACCTGTTTTTCCTCAAGCCTTAATTGATTGGATGAAGCCCATCTATTTTAGTAAGGGTAGCCTTCAACTCATCTACAACTAATTGTAAATGTTAACTACATCTACAAAATACCTTCACAGCAATGTCTAGGCTAGTGTTTGACCAAACAGCTGGGCTCCATAGCCTAGCCAAATAAAATTTAACCATCACATTTACTAACCACAGAGAGCCAACCACAGATCAAAGAACCTCTTTCTGAATGCATTCAATACTGAAAAACACGATTTTATTTATCTGCCCATAAATTTTTTTGGAGCATTTCATCTAACATGTCAGTGCATTTGGCCATTTATTTGGAACTGAAGAACTAAATAAAGTAACATCCCAGTGATTTTGCCTATATCTGATATTAACAGGCTGAAAACTTATTCTTGCAATTGATTTTGCCCTCAATGTAACTTGGATGGTTCTGTTAAAAAATATTTATATTCCTGCTCACGTATCAAAGTCCAGCTTAAACATTACTCTACACAAGTTTTCCTGGATTTTCCCAGATGGAATTATTCTCTTTATTTTATATGCCAACCTCTATTATTTCATTTACTAAGGCCTAGTAGAGTCCTTGGGATATATATCAGCTCCCCCACTGCACATGTGAGGAAGGCCTCGCGTGGGCTGAGCAAAGTGCCTGGCCCATGGTAAGCAAGACACTTAATGACTGTCTGCTGTTTCCTTACTCCTGGAGGGCAACAGTGTCTAATTTATCTCTTTAGAGTTCCATGAGCCCAGCAGTGTCATACATATGCTCAGAAAACACTTGATAAAATGGATTGTGTTTAATTCCAAATCATCGAATTCTTAGTGAACTAAGTCACAACATCATGTCTTAGATTTATGAACACAAGCCTGGCTTCTTAATAAGTCACTTTTTTAATGAGACCTAAAAACATCATATATAATTGAGCATTTGACCCATTGAAACAATGGCCATCTCGCTGACAACGGCAATAATAGCATCATGTCTGTCTTATCTGAATTTAGATGCGTTCCCTATCTATTTTTATCATCCTCCTGTCACCCTCCCAAAACATCCCCACCACTTGATTCATAAACATTGTGTCTGTTTTTGTGCTTCTTCAGAGATACAAACCAGCATACATAATTTCCCTTAATGTCACATACATCAGTTTCCAGATTGCCTTTATTTGAAAAAGATATATTTCCACTTTAACTTTCATTTTGAAATGGAGAAAAATCCTGCTGCTGAAAATTAAAATGTAATTTGTTTCAATATTCAAATTTTACTTTTCGCAGTCTATTTCTAGTAGATTTTTCATTTCACTTTCTACTTCTGTGATGACCCTTCGCTATGTCTTTCTAGCCTCAGCTGCTTTCCTGCCTCCCAAACCTACATCTTCAATCGCATACTTCTCCCTCAAACTTCCAGCTGACCCCTTCTATGAAACATTTCATCCTCCAGAGAGAGATAGTTCTCTCCTTACTCCTTAAGTCACTAACGTCATCACTAGTCATAACGTCGTCGCTGCCCCGGGGGCACCCAGGCTCACCCAGGCGTAACAGCAAGCCATCAGCTTTGGTTCTTCCCTCTCCTCATCAGGGTGCTCACCACATTCATTCCATTCTTTAGCTCCGGCTTCTTTCCATTTCTTTTATTTTTCACACCAAATTGCACTTTTAGGATTCTTAGTCACTCCACACATGAGCTAGTGTTTTAAAACTAGTCCTACAACAACCATTGTATTACATTGTATTCTGGTCCAAACACTTCAAAGCCAAGACAGAATCCTAATATAGCCTCAAATATTTACCTCTACTGAAATTCTACAAGAATTTGGCATAAACCTACCTTTTTCTCCTAATAATCTCCTTCAAAAATTGATTTTTCTTTCTTTCAAACATTCCTCTTTTTTTCTTTGTAAACTCAGCTTATATTTCTTCCCCCTTCCAGAGAGAGCCTCCTTTCTCCACTTGAGTGTTTATTCCATAAAATATTCATTATTTTATCTGCTGTGGTTCAGGCAGTTACTGTTACTCAGATTTTCTCATCTGTATCTTGTTTCTCCCAATAAAATGTAAATGCTGAGTTTGAGGAGTAGCAGGGAGCCAGACTTAAATTTTCCTGCATCCTTTATGTACTTAACATGATATTTGACACATAACTAGACACTAGATAGATGATAATTGGTCTGACTTTTTTCATCATCTCTTTTATGCAATTAAATATGCTGAGTTCAGGATCTAAAATACCCTCAATGTTTGGCTGGGTTTGAAAAACTAGGTAATGAGGAGAAAACCAGAAGCTGATCTGTTTTTCCCATATATACAGTCTGTTGTTTTTCCACCAAAGACTTTTGCTCCCATTGTAAATGCGAGTGTGAAAGCAGACCCAGGCATTGCATCACGAGTCTCTCATTAACCATCCCTGAGAAGTGAGGCCTGCTGATGCAGTCTTCTTCATCAAAGGTATTTCCTGGAGAGAAAAAAAATCTCCATCATTTATTGTGCC
Source organism: Micronycteris hirsuta (assembly GCA_004026765.1). NCBI lineage: Eukaryota > Metazoa > Chordata > Mammalia > Chiroptera > Phyllostomidae > Micronycteris > Micronycteris hirsuta. The sequence goes on along the minus strand of PVJI01007786.1, from coordinate 35,749 downwards.
GGTGTCTTATTTTGACACATACAGAATGTTGGCCTTTGCATACGTGCACCAATTTGCCATAACAGATGATGTCCAAGTTAATGGTTTTATTAATGTCAGAAGCAAAATGAGATGACTACTCACAAACAGAGCAGAGAACAGTGACCAAAATTGTGCCTTGCTCATTCCAGTCCCTTTTGAAAAATTTACTATCACAATTATTCATTTGTGTTTCACTCCTCCAGGTGGCGAGAACAGTGCAGACTTTTGCTCAGCTAATCGCCTCTGCTAATGTCCTCATTAGTCTCCCAGAGCTGCCATACACCTCCATGGACAGTGTGTCAAGGGCAGTGAGGAGGGACAGCTCACAGAATCCGAGTAGGAGAGATTATCTAGGTCTGAGCCTGAGCTGTGGTCTGTTGTAAACTAAATGGTGCTCCCCTCCCCCAACCCTATGTTGAAGTCCTAATCCCTGGCACCTCAGAATGTGACTGTATTTGGAGACAGCATCTTTAAAGAGGTAATTAAGTTAAAATGGGGTCATTGGGGTGGGCCTTAATCCAATATAACTGGTTTCTGTATAAAAAGAGGAGATTAGGGCACAGACTCACAAAGTGAGAAGATCACCTGAAGACACAGATGGACGGCCACCTACAAGCCAAGGAAAGAGGTCTCAGAAGAAGCCAACGCTGCTGACACCTTGATCTCAGACTTCTAGCTTCCAGACCTACAAGACAGTACATTTCTGTTGCTTCAGCCACTCAGCCTGGGTTATTTGGTTTTGGGAGCCCAGCTAACTAATATATGGTCCAAAGGGGGGGAAATGGAGAAAAAGCAACTAAAGCTTTTTATTGGTTTACTTTAACTTTATAGAAGGGCATTATGAAACTTACTAACAATACAAATCTCGATATGTGAACTGTAGAGTCCTGGGCTCCTTCCAGGAATGGTAGAAGACCAGACTACGGCGGAGTGAGTAGAAATCACCACTTCCCCCTACCCACCACCGCCCTGGATTCATGCTTCCACTGGCTTTAAGGGATCTCATGCATCTGTCATCCCAAAAGCCCACCTTAAAGAGTTTTTTGTTACCACTGCACAATACAAAAGGATAGTATCAATGATTTCTCCCTCTTAACTTGAGTACTATAGCCCAGTTACAACTAGAAAAAAGCAAACCTGTTAAATCAAGGCATTTTTCTGTTTGTGAAGGCTATTCACCTGGTGTTGCCCATTGTACTTGAACCTCATCTCTAGGAACAGGTACTGTGCCAATGTCTGTACACAATGATTCCCCAGTGTTCCCAAATTATGGGTCTTTAGACAATGATAAAAGAATTTATTGAAAATCACTTTATCAATTTGAGGTGATGAGAATACAGGTTTATAATATTCCCCTGTTCTTTTATTCATATTTTTTTCTCAAAATGTTCGGAATACTAAACCTACATTTCCTAGTTGAAAATATATACTACACATACATCGTTACACCAATTCAACAGGATGTTTCCATGGGTCTGATAAAATCTTGGCTTTTTCCTCACCAAGGATTTGGAGGTAAATTCTAAACAATGTCTAGGACACAAAGTCTGCCCCAGAATAAATCCTCTTGCATCCTTCATTATCTGAGCTGGGTGGTATGCATTTGCATTCTTGATCATGGACAATCCACACTTTTTAAAACTTAAACCCAACAGTGGTGTCACATATCACTGCCTCCGTTTGTACACTCTGCTTCTGAGTCTCTCTGGCAGCTGCATTCTCTTTGTAGAATCAGGTGGTGTTTTTTTTTTAATTGTACTGTGATGATAGAGGAGGGAATATAAAGCCTGTTTGTTGAGTATATTCTCCTCTAGTTTCAGGTCAAACTGAAAGCAGATTTCCACTTGCACAATGCTTCCTACTGCTTGTATCATACCATCATACGTCCCCAGGCAGCAGTGGCTTAGGACTTTGCTTCATGCCTACCATCCTCTAGGTTACGCATAAAACATATACAGAGTATAAAATAAAATTTTTATTTTTAAAAAAGAAAACTAATATGTATTATTAGAGAATACATAGCTTCCAGCAGAAGTAACACCTGCTGAGTGTGGTTGGTAGGGTAATAATATGGTGTAATAATTTATCATTTTAATTTGAACATTTTACCTAAAATGTCATATGATGTGCTTGAGTGTCATTTTGTTATAGTATAGAATTACATGATCATGATTTTGTAATAAAAAGGGGCATTATTTGTACCAAGCCCTGAAATTTAGCACTTAACCTTCTCTAAAATTAATAATTTTATTAATGGTATATTAATATAAATGCACTGGTACCATGTGAAATAATACTAACTTAATTATAAGAACGTGACAACAATGAGTTTAATTTAATTTTTAATGGATATTGTAATAGAAAACTAGTAAATTAACTTTTTAGGTTAAGAGATCAATGAGGAAAGGCATTGGAAAGAATCTATAATTATTTGAAAGTTTAAACATGTGAAGAATTATCAAAGGATGGAACCATTAGAAAAAGAACTTCAACAAGGCTGTAGTCCAAGAACTTCAACAAAGGACTCCCACAGAGAACAGTGCTGAATTCTACTGATAGGGCAAGTCATTGACCACAACCTCACTACGCTAATGCATAAATAATATGAAATTGGGTCATTTATCAAGACCAAAGGTATACTAAAGATCGTCAAAACTTTTATACAAAAAAAAAAATGAACATTGAATCCTAAAGTTCTTTGACACTATAGTCAAAACTGTGTCCCATATTTCTGACCCACCATAGGTGACCTCTCTAATTAACTCACCTGTGGTAGTGATAAACCAATTCTACATAAGCATGAAGGTGCCTGCTAGTGGGTATATTTGTTGATGGTCAAAACTTGTGATTAATAAAATGATTAGAGGAGGCGGGAGAGGGGGAGATGTGGAGTAACTACCAGCTCCCATACAGTTAGTTAAGCAAGAGGAATGACCTCTAAAGATCTGCTGTATATAATACTGGATCTGTAGTCAACAGCAGTGTATCATACACTTAGAATTTTATTAAGAAGGTATATCTTATGCTAAGTGTTCACAGTAAAATAAAATTTAAAAAAGTAATAGACCTGTTAAAAATATAATTCTTTATCTTTGTAGGTAAATCTTAAACATTCTTCCTTGAAATTTTAAATTACAAAGGTATTAGTTGTTATATTAGCCAATTTCCCAAATAACTTAATTATCCAAACAATCTTAATGTCCTTTAATATTATTAGATATTAGATATTATTAAATCTCCTTGATAGTAGGAGAGCAAGTTTACACTATACTCAGAGGTGCAAAGTAAGGATAACTTTTTTTCTCTATATAACTATATTAATCTCCTTCACACATGCTTACAGACTGGATAATATACAGAAACATCTATATAAACTGTTCAGTGCAATAATTTTAAACAGTTTCTTTAGCTAAATGCTTTGTTACTTTAAATGATGTGGTTAGTATCTCAGATTCTCCTCTCTCCCCCTTCTCCGCAAAAGGATATGGTAATTGAATCAGAAATATGAATTGATGAAATGTCGGAGGGGCCAACTGATGAAGGGGTTAGCATGCCATGCTAAGAAACTTGGGCACTGTTCAGTAGACATATGAAAAGATGCTCAATGTCACTACTCATCAGAGAAATGAAAATTAAAACCACAATGAGATATCACCTCACACCTGTCAGAATGGCTATCATCAATAAATCAACAAACAACAAGTTTTGGTGAGAATGTGAAGAAAAGGAAACCCTTGCACACTGTTGATAGGACTCCAAATTGGAGCAGCTGCTATGGAAAACAGTATGAAGATTCCTCAAAAAATTAAAAATAGAACTACATTATGACCTAGCAATTCCACTTCTGTGTATTTATCCAAATAAATCCAAAACACTAATTTGAAAAGATATATGCACCCCTATGTTTATTGTAGCTTTATATACAACCACCAAGACATAGAAACAACCTAAGTGCCCATCAGTGAATGATTGGATAAAGAAGATATGGTATATGTACCAGGGGTGTCAAACTCATTTTCACTGGGAGCCACATCAGCCTTGCAGTTGCCTTCAAAGGGCCAAATGTAATTTCAACTCCTTAACAGTTAAGGAGTAGTTACATTTATACAGTCCTAAAATTATTTCGTCCCTTTGAAGGCAACTGCGAGGCTGATGTGGCCCCTGGTAAAATGAGTTTGACACAGCTAGTATGTACAGTGAAATATTACTCAGCCATGAAAAAAATCTCACCATTTGCAATGGCATGGCTGGACCTAGATGGTATTATGCTAAGTGAAATAAGTCAGACAGAGAAAGACAATGCTACATAATTTTATTTATATGTGGAATCTCAAGAACAAAATAAATGAACAAGCAGACTTCCGGCCAAGATGGAGGCGTAGGTAGACACACTGTGCCTCCTCTCACAACCAAAAGAGGAAAAATAATGATTTAAAAAGCAAAACAAACAACCATAACGGACAGAGAATTGAACCAAATGAAGTCCAACAGCCAAGAAGTTAGAGAGGACACGTTCATCCAGACTGGTAAGCGGGGCAGAGCCGGGCGGAGAGTGCGTGGTGAGATGGCAGTTTGCCCGGAGAGACTCATGGTGGGTACACCTGGCCAAAATGCGGCCCACATACTCAGGAAAGCCCGCAGCCGGTGCACCTGGAGAAGCCCGTGGGAACCAGCGGGGCGAGACTGGTGGACCACGAGGTCCCTCATTCGAGCACAGATAAACCCGGAGAAGGAGGTGGGGAGCAGAGCAGACCAAGCAACCCACCATAGCGGGGGTGGGGGAGAGCCTCAGACCACCTATTGAAAGCACCTGTGGGGGTTCAGGCTGCAGCAGGAGCAACTCAGCCTCACAGGAGAGTTCATTGGGGGAAAGTGACTGGGAGCAGCGGTGAGCAGAGCAAGCACCATTGTTCCCTCACAGGCCCCATTCCCAAAGGCAGCATCACAACACAGTGATGTAGGTTACCCCACACTGGTGAACACCTAAGGCTCCATCTCTTAAAGTAACAGGTGCAATGAAAGAAAAAAAAATGGCCCAAATGAAAGAGCACATCAAAGCTCCAGAAAAAAATACAACTAAATGATGAAGAGATAGCCAACCTATCAGATGCACAGTTCAAAACACTGATAATCAGGATGCTCACAAAATTGGAGGAAAGTTGGTTGTAATTAGTTGAACAAATGAAGGATATGCTAAAGGAAATGAGGGGAAATGTGCAGGGAGCCAATAGAGATGAAAAGGAAACTGGGACTCAAATCAACGGTGTGGACCAGAAGGAAGAAAAAAACATTCAACCAGAAAAGAATGAAGAAACAAGAATTTTAAAAAATGAGGAGGGGCTTAGGAACCTCTGGAACATCTTTAAACATCCCAACATCTGGGTCATAGGGGTGCCAGAAGGAGCAGAGGAAGACCAAGGGATTGAATACTTATTTGAACAAATAATGAAAGAGAACTTCCCCAACCTGGCAAAGGAAATAGACTTCCAGGACATCCAGGAAGCTTAGAGAGTCCCAAAGAAGTTAGACCTCAAGAGGAACACACCAAAGCACAACATAATTACATTATCCAAGATTAAAAATAAGGAGAGAATTTTAGAAGCAGCAAGAGAAAAGGAGACAGTTACCTGCAAAGGAATTCCGATAAGACTGTCAGCTGATTTCTCAAAGGAGACCTTACAGGCAAGAAGGGGCTAGAAAGAAGTATACCAAGTCATGAAAGACAAGGACCTACATCCAAGAATACTCTATCCAGCAAAACTTTCATTTAGAATGGAAGGGCAGATAAAGTGCTTCTCAGATAAGGTCAAGTTCAAGGAGTTCATCATCACCCAGCCTTTATTATATGAAATGTTAAAGGGATTTATATAAGACATGGAGGGATATCAACAGGGGAGTGAGAGGGGAGAGGGAAGGAAAAAGTACAGAGAATAAGTAGCATAAACGATAGGTAGAAAACAGACAGGGGGAGGTTAAGAATAATATAGGAAATGTAGAAGCCAAAGAACTTATGTGTATGACCCATGGACAAAAACTAAAGGGCAAAGAATGGGAGGTTGTGGGGCAGAGGGGAATAAAGCGGGGGGGGGATGGGACAACTTAATAGCATAATCAATAAAATATATTTAAAAAAAGGAAAAAATAAATGAACAAACAAAACAGAAATAAACTCATAGGTACAGAGAACAAACTAAGGGTTGCCAGATGGAAGGGGGTTTGGGAAGATGAGTGGAAAAGGTGAAGGGATTAAGAAGTACAAGTTGCCCTGGCTGGCGTAGCTCAGTGGATTGAGCACGAGCTGGGAACCAAAGGGTTTCCAGTTCGATTCCTAGTTGGGGCACATGCCTGGGTTATGGGCCAGGTCCCCGTGAGGGCCATGTGAGAGGCAACCACACATTGCTGTTTCTCTCCCTCTCTTTCTCCCTCCCTTCCCCTCTCTCTAAAAATAAATAAAATCTTAAAAAAAAAAAAAGAAGAAGTACAAGTTGATAGTTACAAACCAGTCACGGGGATGTAAAGTACAGCATCGGGAATTTAGTCAGTATAGTTGTAATAAGTATGTCCAGTACAAGGTGGGAACTAGACTTATCAGGGGGATCACTTTGTAAATTAAATAAAAGTATAACCGTATGCTGCACACCTGAAACTAATATAAAATAATATTGAATGTAACTATAATTGAAAAATTAAAAAAAGAAACAGGCATTTTTCTATGGATAACAGGAATTTATTTGAGAAGTTTTAGGCAGAAACTTAGATTATTAGTTGGGGGTACATGCTGCTAGTTGGTCAATTGAATATCTGTGTTCCCCCACTCTCTTTCCTCCTTTACCACTTTCCACAGCAGGGTGTGGAAAAATACAAGACATCCACTTGCTAACTCACCTTTTAGCTAAGAGGACTATATAACTCAGTTCTAACCAATGAATTGCAACAGGAAATCTTCCAGAGATATTCCGTGAAAATTTTGTCTTCCTAGAAAAAAACAGAAATTCACAAGGCTTTGAAATATGAAGGCTTTGAAGTAAGATATACGGCACAGAGTTGTAACTGCCATTTTGCAACCAAAGTCAGCAATGAATAATGAAGTCGAAATAAAGAACCAGGGCCCTTGATCATGTCATGTAACCACTGAAGCAGCCCTGGGCTGATGCCTTCAGATAAGCCCTCAAATGTGAGAAAACTAATGTTGTAGTACTTAAATCACCACTAGTTGTGTTTTCTCTTATTTGCAGTTGAGCAAAACATTCGAAATTGGTATGGTGTTACCTAGATCACTCGGACCAGAGTAGGGATTTGGAAGAGGAAAGACTAAAAAGTCAGAGGGACTAGGGAACTCTTGTCATGTTAGAAGCGAAAGATGAGAATGGAAAATGAAAGAGAGGGCGAATACCTAGATAGGCAGAAAGTAAAATCTCTCTAACTTTGCTTTACACATAGGAGCAGAATTGGACAAGTTAGGTTTTTACCTAGGTCACCGGCCCTTAGGATATAGAAGTAGTAGATTTGAGAGTGAAGATGAATTTCAGGTTAAGAAATGTCAAATCTGAAATATCTGCAACATCATGTGAAACTATCTAGTGGACAGATGAACTTATAAGTAAAAGCATTCCCATGTAGCAATATAGATTTGGGATTCATTAAGATCACAGCTAAAAACCACCAGGGGGAAGAGATCACTCCGAATGTGGGGAGCCAGAAGGGCCAAGGACAAAAGCTTAGGGAACGCCGAGATTTAAGGGCAGAGTAGAATAAGGAGCAAGTGAAGACTGGGAAGAAACCATAATATCTGAGCCAGTTTATTGTGGCTGAGTCTTAGCCCCAGGGGTAAAATTATCAAAAGATAAAACTACCAGAGAAAATCAGAAACAAAAACCAAAGCTGAACTTACTGCTTCCTAACGTTAGGAAGAGCTATATTGGTCAGACACAGTCATCGAGGGAAGAGAATTGCTAATCAAATATAGATTTTTCTGGGGATGCATTTGTTTGCGTTTGAGTGGGTCACAGAGATAATGGTGGGGCTGACGTCAGCCTTGGAAGAATGTTCCCTGGAGCAAGACCATTGCCAAATATTTGACTCTCTAAGAGTCAATATATCACTGACTTTTTGGTTTTCACAGGCACGTACAATGAAGTGGGTTGTCACTCACCAATTAGAGATGTTTAAACTTCTAAAGTTTGCTTGTTAACACAGTCACAGAACTGCTGTTGATTAATTTAAAAGTTTTAAACCTGTTCTGGTGGTTGTTGCCACAGCTATAGAAAAGTCAGACCTTTCCTAGGAGTTTGGAGACATTTTATTCTCAAAGTTAAATAAATTAAATGGTATGAGTAAGATGAGTGCTGATATGTGTCCATTAGGTTTAGCAATTTTAACCTCAGGAACAATTTCAACGGTGTAGATGAAGAACTAAACGACTGCCTTTCTGCACTAACATGATCATGTTCACAGTTTTCTCCCAGAGCAGAAATCCAGAAGGAAAAGGCTGGATCAAAGAAGATTTAAAGGGGAATAATAAAGAAAAACTAGCATTTATTGACTAGCCATATGCTAGAAGTTGTGCTAGGTGCTTGACATATGTTACCTCATTTAAATCTCACAACTATGTCTTAAGGCAGCTTTTAAGAGCAATGGTGGTATACCCATTTTATAGAAGATAAAACTGAGGCTCAGAGCATTAAATAATCCATCCAAGATCATACAGCCAGTGACTGGCAGGGAAATAGCTAGAAACCAGGCTTGTATGAATTCAAACTCCAGGCTTGTGCCATTGAGTCATGTTGAAGGAGAGGGCATGAGCTCTGAGCTGTTACATCTCTTCCAATCTTCCTCTTCCCCTTTGAGGTATTTCCCCAACAGCTGCAAGACAGTGGCCAGGACTGTAGGTGCAGCCCTCAGAGACCCTGAGAGTACAGACTCTGAGAACAGCCTGAGAAAGACTTGACAGTGCTCACACATGAAGCACAGATATTCACACATGAAGAGAAGATATTTCTGTTAACTCACCCTAAGATTTAAAAATATTCAATTCTCTGAGTATTTTATGTAGGTGACTATTAAAACTGCAGTACTTGGTCAAGTATCAAGCAAGTTGTTTTCTTGACTGACAGATATTCATACATTTATTTCCTTATAATTACTAAGTGATACTTTCTCATGACAATGTTAACAATCTTGAGATTGAAATGAGCCACCTAGTAAAGAAAATGCAATTCGTAATTTGGTAATAATTTACCATTACTTATACTTCTTAATCCATCCTGGGGTGGTGCCATTTTCTTTCTCTGTATTTATTCATTACACGCAGAGCTAAATCCTAGAACAACATATAATGTTCTTGAGCTCCCAGAACCTCCAGTCTTTGGGGACATCTGAGCTGATACTGTCTTTAAAAATACTGACACACCAGCTCTAAATATGTTATTTTTTAAAGATTTTAATTACTTATTTATTTTATTTTTAGAATAGGGGAAAGAGAGAGAGAGAAAGACTGATATAAGAGAGAAACACTGATTGGTTACCTCTAGCACACACCCCAACTGGGGCCCAACTCCTTAACCCAGGAACGTGTCCTGACCAGGAATTGAACCGGCGATCTTTCACTTTGTGAGAGAACACCCAATCAACCGAGTCACATCGGTAAGGGTTACAAGTCATTGTAGACTACTGTCCAGTGTGACCAGTCACAGAAGAAAAACACCATGGACTGAGCTGACTATGCCCCTGAAGTACCTCCATGGGGATTTCTCATATTCTCTCAATAAGCACTTCATGGGTTATCTCATTTATTGAACAATTCCCCCCCCCCGACTGTGTCTTGGAGTGATGGAAAGGCATTCAGCTACATCCTGGAACAATCTTTCTTCTCATCAATAATGACAGCTTCCAACACAAAAGACAACTTAAATTTTATAACAGCATGTGGGAAATGCTTCCTCTGTGTTCCTTTTCACCAAGTTCTGCTTTCCATGAAATGATGGGGAATACATGAACTTTTTGTTATACAAAGAAATTTGCCATAACAATTTTCAATCACCATGGCAGTTAATGTGGATTACGCATTTACAGAATGTTAGACAGATGCTTGGGGAAACCCAAATATGAACATCTATAATCAAGGCAATAGCAATTATTCACTGAAATGTCCCATCTTCATAATTTAAAATTATCACTCATTCCCACCAGGTTCTGTTTATGAACTAGTTGAGATTTTTCCATTTAAATTAATAGAACCAGAACATGTGTAATGGACACCAGGGTGGGGGCCAACTGTGGGAGTGGGGTGTAGGCAGTGTAGGGTAGAGAAATGGGAAAAAATGGGACAACTGTAATTGAACAATGAAAAAAACAATCAATTAACTAATATAGCTATCTTTCAATGCATATCCTATGGGGATGTAAACTTTCTACTGCTCAGTAGTTCCTAATGGGCCCCTATCAAGCCCCCAAAATAATTAACTTTACCATAGACTATGGAGTATAAAGTTTTTCAAAAATTATTAAAAGAAAACCCCTGTCTCCAAAGGCACCACATGTCTCTGCAAGAACAAATAGCTTGCTCTGCACCTAGACAATAACCAAAGGAAAAGATCTCCTGCCATACGAGATAGGCAGCCTGACACTGGCTACTGATGCCATGTGTGTCTATAGGATCATGCAGCAAAGTGACAGTCACCCTGGGACAACTGAGGGGAGGTCCTCCAGGACCATCACCAGGGAGAAGACATACAGTGGAGTGGCAAAGCAGCGTACCTTAGCCCAGAGAAAGGCCTTGATGGGGGAAAATGATTCTTAAAAACAGATGGTTATAAGACAGGTTGATTATTGATTAGCAGGCCAATCCCAAATGGAAGAGAGCTTTCCCACCCAATGTTGTTCTAAATGAGTTCTAGCAGGACGCATGAAAGGGACAAAATGATGCCAGAGCAGGGAATTATTAGTGTTTCCTGGTCCCAGAGGTTCATCTGCTACTGCTTCATGAATCCAAAATGTCAGCAAAATGTTCTGTTCGTCTGAGTGGAGAAGGCAACAGATCAAATCTCTGTGCCTCTTATGGGTCTCCACAGCAGCGAAAGCAAATGGAGTGTCTGAGATCCACAGTTACTGGCAGTAAATTCCAATAGCTACAGTGTAGCCTGTCTATGTGGAAAATGAATCACTATGTAACATGTTACAGAGGGGATTGTAAGGAAAAACCATATAACCAATGTTGGGGAGGTACTGAATGGAGACCCATGCTAAAGACTCCATTTGAAGGTCTTAAAAGCTCAGTTGAGGAAGGTCTACCCCCTTCAACAAGAGAGCCTGGAGGCTTCTACAAAAAATATTATTTCCAAATATTTTTTAATTACTTTATTGTTCTTCAATTATAGTTGTCTGCATTTTCTCTCCTGCCCTCCTCCCCCACCCCATCCAAACCCACCTCCCTCCCTTGCTTCCACCCTCCCCCTTGGTTTTGTCCATGTGTCCTTTATAGTGGTTCCTGAAAACCCTTCTCCCCACAATCCCCTCCTCCTCCCCTCTGGCTATTGTTAGATTGTTCTTAATTTCAATGTCTCTGGTTATATTTTGCTTGCTTTTTTCTTTTGTTGATTATGTTCCAGTAGAAGATGAGATCATATGGTATTTGTCCCTCACCGCCTGGTGTATTATACCTAACAAATGGAGTCATGTAACCAGACAAGTTAAAAAAACACAAAACCCTGTGAACTCCTCAAAAGATACATAGGGTTAGAAGTCCATTGAGCTAGAACCTAAGACATCAAACCCAAACTCCTGTCATTGATTTAAGCTCTAATCCCCAAATCTGTGACCCATAGAACCATTTTAACAGCAGAATAACTTAAAATTCTCTGTTACCTGGTTCAAAATAAAGCCGTTCCTGTCATATGTCTTTGGTTCTTATTTTGGCATTCTCTAGAAAAACATATTTTTCCACATTTGTCTCTAAGAGGACTGCTATACATAGAATAGAAGATGAATAGATACACTTCAAGTACGTGCCAAGACCAAAGCAGAAAAGGAAATTTGGGCTTTATTGTATTTGTATTACCTACTCACCTGCTTCACCTGTTTCTTTCTGACATAAAATGGAATCACATAATGCTTGCTGGAAAACTCCTCTCAGATTCTTTTATGAAACCACTATCAATGTAAAAAGAAGATCCACAAAGCAAAAGTTAAATATTGCACAATGGAGTTTTTCTTCTCTTCAGTGTAGAACATTATGGTCCCCAGGCCAGGCCTTAACCCCTAGGAATGGTTTAGCAGTCTCCTTTTATTTCTGCTTCTGTTAAACCTTCATCTGTTCCTTAAATGTTCCTGATAAACATTAGAATAATTTGATATTGTTTCTGTATGCACTTGCCATCTGTGTAAAATCCATTTAATCTGTACCAAAGGGTTTAATTAGCCTCCCTTTTCCTGATGCGGTATTGTCACAACCACAGGTAGCCTTTGAACCAGGAATTCTGTGTAGTTTCTCCATTAAACCAAAGCACAGAGGACTGTGCTTAATGAGTAGGCATGACTACCGCACCACCCTCCTCTCTCCTCGTGGTCCTCAGGAAGCTGTCAACCCTCTGACACCCTGCTACTGGCCCCAGATCACATCACTACCTTCCCTCTCCCCTCTCCCAGACTCAGACTCTCTCTTCTTTTCTGTCCCCATTCTTTTCTCCTCTCTTAAGCGCTCTCCTTCCATTTGTTCCTCTTGGTCTGCTTGAAATGTGTGACTCGTGTTACTCAGTTGGTGCTGAGGCCAATCACAGAGCTATTGGTGCGTGGGAAAATGATTCTGAGCAGAGCTGGAATTTGCTTAGATTTGGCGGGGATTGTATTTTGCTTAGACTTCTGTTACCACTTAACATAATTATTCAAAATTTTGTTTGAAATTCTAAGGTATTTGTCTGCCCGAGTAAGTATGAATGGCCTGAATGACTACAAACATAAATGGCATGACCTTCATTAGCAACTCAGGGTTTCAAGGTACAACCATTAATGAAGGAACATGGACTTCCAACTCACAGACTCCCAACAAAGGGAAATGTGTGTTTATAAATAGAAGCTTTAGCATCTTTTCTTGAAAATAAGAACTCATCTTACCAAAATAAGATACTCTGTTTTTACTAACTTTTAAAATCTCCAGTAGCCGAAAGGACCAAGTCATTGGACTTCACCATAGTCCTTGATGTTTTAGAAATAAGTTCTCAATGGCGATGACTGACTCTGAACGGTGATCTTCATCATCACATGAAACTGAGGAAGTGAGAATTTCATACTCTTCACAAATTGGACTCTCATGAATTTTTAATCCTCATCTGAGGACTTTTTTTTTATTGCTTTTAGAAGCAGAGGAAGGGAGGGAGAGAAACATCGATGTGAGAGAGAAATATTGATTGGTTCCCTCCCATTCAGGTTCAGACCAAAGATTGCACATGCCCAGACTGGGGAATCAAACCCACAACCTAGGCATGTGCCTTGCCCAGGAATCAAATGTGCAAACTGTCAGTTACAGTACAACGCTCCAACCAACTGAGCCACACTGACAAGAGCTGGACTATCATGATTTTTTACACCTTTTCAATACAGTGTATATGAAACCTAGATTTATAGAAATAAATCCTTATAGGAAGCAAAATTTTAGACTAGATCTGCCTGTAATATTGCAAAGTATCCCAGACACCTGATGTGGTCTTGCCACACCACTGCCTAATTTCTGATGAAGATGGTCCATGATGGTCATTAGATTACTCACTGTTTTAATAGGAAATTCTGTTTCATTCAACCTTTTTCTTTTTGTATATTCCAGAGTTGCTGTCAACCTGTTTTCATTGTCATCTTGATAATATCCATAGAGTTTGATAATGAGTTATGAGATGGAGGGGGGGAGGGGGGAGTATAATTCTGTAAATGTGGATGAGAGCAGTGCCAGGTTAGAGACATGACCATTGACTTTGGCAACATGGAAATAATTTTTGACCTTGACAAGAGTAGTTACAATGGAGTAAAGGGAAAAGAAGCTTAAGTACAGTAGATAAAGGAAAAAACAGGAATTAGAAATAATAATATTGACTTTATGAGAAATTACACTATGAATAAGGAACAAAGAAATGAGACCACAGTTGGAAGGAGATATCTGAGAGGAGTTTTCAAAGATGAGATTTCCTGGAGTATATTTGTATAAAAGAATATCTGTGGGTATGAATATTCATATAAGATTTATTGCATCATTTTTCATACGAGAAAGAAGGAAAGGGAGATGAGGAGGAAGAGGAAGGTCTAAAACAAATTAATGTCAAGATACTGAAAAGTCACAAGAGTTGTGTCCTAGAAATATGTTCTTTTCTATGATTTTCTATTATTCTCCCAGTGAATGTAAAAAGACAAAGATGGTACGATAATGGTCACTCAATGTCTTTTGAACACAATTTAGAACATACTTAATTCAGTGGCTGGCTGAATAAATATTCAACATTGTTTCAAAATACTTAGATGACATCTAGAAGTGTAAGAATAAAATTTAAACAAAGATTATTGTAAAATCCAGGGCTCATCCTCATTAGTATAGTGGTGAGTATCTCCGACTGTAAAAGATTATTGTAAAATCCTAAACTTTGTTTAAAAAATTCAAGACACAACTTCCAGCAAAGATAGAAGCATAGGTAGACACACTGTGCCTCCTTGCACAACCAAAAGAGGAAAAACAACAATTTTAAAAAAACAAAAACAGCCAGATCTGACAGAAAACTGAACTGAGTGGAAGTCCGACAACCAAGGAGTTAAAGAAGACACGTTCATCCAGACCGGTAAGCAGGGCGGAGCCGGGTGGAGAGCGCTCGGCAAGACGTGGTTTGTGGATTGGTACCGGCAATGCTCCAGCTGCCCAAAGAGGCCCGTGGCGGATGCGCCTGGCCAAAACACAGCAGGCGCACCCGGCGAAACCGGGGCTGAGACTGGTGGACGGGACGGTCCCTCATTCTCGCGCAGATAGACCGGGAGGAAAAGACTGGGGAGTGGAACAGATGGAGCGGCCCACCAATGCAGGGAAATAAAGCCTCAAACCACCAACTGAATACACCTGTGGGGGTTGAGGCAGCAGTGGGAGGAACTCCTGGCCTCACAGAGAGTTCGCTGGGGAGACCCACAGGGACTTGGAACTGTGCAGGCCCAACCACTCACCCCAGAGCCAGCAAAGAAGGGCCCAATTGGCTTGTGGGTAGCTGGGGAAGGGTGGAGAACAGAGCAAGCGCCATTGTTTTCTCAGGCCCCACCCCCACAGACAGCATCACAACACACGATGTGCGTTACCCGGCCCTGGTGAACACCTAAGGCTCCGCCCCTTAAAGTAACTGGTGCACCAAGAAAAAAAAATGGCCAAATGGCCCAAATGGCACACCAAGAAAAAAAAAATGGCCCAAATGAAAAAAAAATGGCCCAAATGAAAAATGGCCCACATCAAAGCTCCAGAAAAAATACAACTTAGTGACAAAGAGATAGCCAACCTATCAAATGCACAGTTCAAAGCACTGGTATCAGGATGCTCACAGGATTTGAAGAAAAATTATTGCAATTACTTGAACAAATGAGAAGGGATGAGAAGGAAACTGGGACTCAAATCAATGGAGTGGACCAGCAGAAAGGAAAAAACATCCAACCAGAAAAGAATGAAGAAACAAGAATTCAAAAAACTGAGGAGAGGCTTAGGAAACTCCAGAACATCTTTAAACATCCCAATATCTGAGTCATAGGGGTGCCAGAAGGAGAAGAGGAAAACCAAGGGATTGAAAACTTATTTGAACAAACAATGAAGGAGAACTTCCCCAAGCTGGTGAAGGAAATAGATTCTCAGGAAGTCCAGGAAGCTCAGAGAGCCCCAAAAAAGTTGGATCCAAAGAGGAACACACCAAGACACATCATAATTACATTACCCGAGATTAAAAATAAGGAGAGAATCTTACAAGCAGCAAGAGAAAAGGAGACAGTTACCTACAAAGGAATTCCCATAAGACTGTCAGCTGATTTCTCAAAAGACACCTTGCAGGCAAGAAGGGGCTGGAGAGAAGTATTCCAAGTCACAAAAGGCAAGGACCTACATCCAAGAATACTCTATCCAGCAAAGTTTTCATTTAGAATGGAAGGGCAGATAAAGTGCTTCTCAGATAAGGTCAAGTTCAAGGAGTTTATCAACACCCAGTCTTTATTATATGAAATGTTAAAGGGATTTATATAAGGCATGGAGGGATATCTACAGGGGAGTGGTAGGGGGAGAGAGGGGGAAAAGGTTCAGAGAATAAGTAGCATAAATGGTAGGTAGAAAACAGACAGGGGGAGGTTAAGAATAGTATAGGAAGTATAGAAGACAAAGAACTTATGTGTATGAGCTATGGACAAAAACTAAAGGGTGGGAATGGGGAGGTGGGGTGGAGGGGAAGAAAGGGGGAAAATGGGACAACTGTAACAGCATAATTAATAAAATATACTTAAAAAATTCAAGACACAAATGTAAGCTAGAAGAAAATTTTCTTAATTCAAATGAAAATTAAAGGTTTTAGTTACTTAATAGTTCCACATGAACCACAGTACAAATCAAGTTACTCTTAATTCCTTTAAGTTTTATTTTTTAATTTTTTTACAGTATTTTTATTTTTAAGGGTAATTTTTTTTGTATTTTTTATATTAGCATTTATCCCCCTTATACTTCTTCCCCCAACAATCACCAGGCTGATGTCCATGTCCATGAGTCCTTTTTCCTTTCTGTTCAATCCTTCCACCCCGCTAACCCCCTCCCAGCCCCACCCAGAGCTGTCATCCTGCTCTCTGTGTGTGAGTCTGTCTCTATTTTGCTTGTCAGCTCATTAGATTCCATATATGAGAGAAATTATATGGTATTTGTCTTTCTCTAACTGGCTTATTTCATGTAGCATAATGTTCTCCAGGTCCCCCTATATTCATTGCAGCATTATTTACCATCACCAAGATATGGAAGCAGCCTAAGTGTCCATCAGTAAACGAGTGGATAAAACAACTATGGGACATTTACACAATGGAATACTACTTGGTCATAAAAAAGAAATTTTTGTTAAATTTTAGATAACAAACGACCATTAAATATTAGCATAGAAGAGGGTGACTGGATTGATGAGATAATCTGACAAGGATTTTTTTTTTAATGTTTGAAGAAATAGAAATGTTTGACTTAAAAAAAGAAATACTTGTGAAGGCATTCAAGGACTCAATCCAGCATTATGAAATAGTTTAAAGGAAGATGATGTCGATGTCTTCTCTGTTAATTAAGAAAGTAAAAGTAGAACAGTGTACGCAAGTATCATATTAAGGTAAGATTCAATGTAAGGAAAAAGAAGTAGTGATACATGCCTGGGGCTCAGTCTGGGTGTGGGAGTGATGAAACAGCCCGAGATGAGCTGTTCATAGCAGGGCAGGGGCTTTGTAAAAAAGAACGCTGACCTAAGGTAAAAAATTGGATAAAATAGTATCTACTGTCCTCACACTTCTAGGACTCTAGTGTTAGAAAACTGTTATGTTTCTCAGACTCCTACTTCCTCTGTCTTCCTATGCTGCCCATGATCCCCTCCATGTAGATATAAATGCTATCAATCTTTTGGAATCCTGATGCAATCACTCCTCTGATTTCTTTTGGGGGGGAGGGCTTAGAATGCCTTTTATTTTATTTGACTTTTTAATTTTTTTATTGTTGTTCAGTACAGTTGTCTCCATTTTCCTGCCACCGCTTCCCCCTGCTCCATCCACCCCCACCTACCACCCTCAAACCTACCCCCTTTTGGCTTTGTCCATGGGTCCTTTATACCTGTTCTTGCCAACCCTTCCCCTTCTTTCCCCTGTTATCCTCCTCCCCCGCCCCCTCTGATTACTATGAGTTTGTTCTTTATTTCAATGCCTCTGGTTACATTTTTTTGCTTGTTTGTTTTGTTGATTAGGTTCCATTTACAGGAGAGATCATATGGCATTTTTCTTTAATCCAATGACAATGTATTTTTTAAAGATTTTTCATTTATTTATTTTTAGACAGAGGAGAAGGGAGAGAGAAAGAGAGGAAGAGAAATATCAATGTGTGGTTGCCTCTCTCACACCCCCTACTGAGGACCTGGCTGGGAATCAAACCAGCGGCCCTTTGTTTCACTGGCTGGAGCTCATCCACTGAACCACACCAGCCAGGGCCAATAACTATGTATTAACCTCATTATTGATAGAAGCTATTTGATAAATGCAGTCTCTTATTAGTTATTTGTTTGGCTCCTTGAATTATCTGCCTTTTCATATGCATTGATAATGAACTTGCTTTGCCTGTTGAGAATGGTTTCTCAAATGTATGGTACTAAATGAGATATTTTAAGAGCAGAAGAGACAATTTAAAACTAGCTGAAATTTCAGAAAGTTATTTTTTTAATTAGGTACAGATAAACATATCTACAATTTCTCCTATGAAAAAAGAACAAAATAAAACTATCATTTTAGGTTAACAAAAAAGATATTAACTGTTGCTTTTAACATTAAAGATCCTTTAGAGTGTTGGTTAAATGGAAGAGAGCCCAGAAATAAACTCACACCTTTAGAGTCAATTAATATTCGACAGAGGAAGCAAGCACATACAACGTGCTAAAGATAGTTTATTCAATAAATGGTGTTGGGAAAATTGGACAGATACATGCAGAAAAGTAAAACTAGACCGCCTTTTTTATACCACACACAAGAATAAATTCAAAATGGATTAAAGACTTAAATGTTAGACCTGAAACCATAAAAATCCTAGAAGAAAACATAGGCAGTAAAATCTCCAACATTGCTCATAGTAATATTTTTTCTGATACATCTCCCCAGGCAAGGGAAACGAAAGAGAAAAAACAAGTAAATGGGACTACATCAAAGTAAAAACTTTTTCACAGCAAAGGAAACCATCAACAAAATTAAAAGACAACCCACTAAATGGGAAAACATATTCTCCAGAACATCTGATAAGGGGCTAATGTCCGAAATTTATAAAGAACTCATAGAACTCAACACTAGGAAAAAAATCCAATTAAAAAACTGGGCAAGGGCCTGATTAAACAATTCTCCAAAGAGGACATACCAATGGCAAATAGACATATGAAAAGATGCTTAACATCACCAATCATCAGAGAGATGCAAATTAAAACCACAATGAGATATTGCCTTACATTGGTCAGAATGGCTACTATCAATAAATCAAAAACAAGTTCTGGTGAGGATGTGGAGAAAGGGGATCCCTTTTGCACTGTTGGTGGGAATGAAGATTGGTACAGCCACTGTGGAAATCAGTATGAAGTTACCTCAAAAAAGTAAAAATGGAACTGACTTATGACCCAGTGATTCTACTTCTGGGAATTTATCCAAAGAAACCTGAAACACTGATTTGAGAGAATATAAGCATTAATTTGAAAGAATGTATGTTTGTTACAGCACTGTTTACAATAGCCAAGATTTGGAAGCAGCCCAAGTGTCCATCAGTAAATGAGTGGATAAAATAACTTGGTACATTTATGCAATGGAATTCTACTCACCCATAAAAAAGAAGAAAATATTACTCCTTGTGACAGCATGGATGAACCTGGAGAACATTATGCTAAGTAAAATAAGTCAGTCAGAGAAAGACAAATACCATATAAATTCACTCATATGTGGAAGCTAATAAACAAAATGAACAAACAAGCCAAATAGGAACAGACTCAGAGAGAGCAGGCTGACGGCTCTGGAGGGGGGAGGTTAGGGGTGGAGAGATAGAGCAAAAAAGAAAAAGGACTCATGGCCCCAGCTGGTGTAGCTCAGTGGATTGAGCGCGGACTGGGAACTAAAGGGTCCCGGTTCGATTCCCATTCGGGGCACATGCCTAGGTTGCGGGCCAGGTCCCCAGTGAGGGCCATGTGAGAGGCAACCATACATTACTGTTTCTCTCCCTCTCTTTCTCCCTCCCTTCCCCTCTCTCTAAGAATAAATAAAATCTTTTTTAAAAAAAAAGGACTCATGGACATGGACAACAGTATGGTGATTGCTGGGGCAGGGGGTTGGGTGGATGTGGAAGAGGGTATAAGGAGGATAAATGGTAATGGAAAAATACAATAACAATGAAATAAAATAAAATAGAAGAGATATTTCCTCATAAATTGGTATACTACATTAGCAGGTATAATTCTATATGTTCAGGCTTCTTCATCTAAAGTGGTCACATTTACTGCTAAATATTTCTTTGAGTGACAAAGCATTTTGTTTATACTTCTCACAATTTGTATTCATTTGTTTATTATTTCATTTAATAAGCTCCTGAGTCTCCAGTATCACCACATCACCTCGGAACATAGGTGTTTCTCATACACCTACTTCAAACACTACAAATGCTTTCCATTGTAGTCAAATCCAATCCAAAGTCCTTTTGAAGGCCTGAGAAACTTCGCATAACTGGGCTCCTACACACCTCTCCCAGTGCCCTCCAAACACCTCACCCCTGCCACTCACGTGGCTTCTCCTCTCAATCCCAAGGCTCCAGCCACCCGGGCCTCAGCCTGTAGGTGCCATTCCCAATGTCTCCACTCTTCTCCCCTTGGACAGCTTCTTCTCATTCTTCAGTTTTCAGCTTCAAAGCCACTTTGGAGTGGCCTCTCCTACAAAAAAACATCCAAAACTAGCTCCAGCCTGTTCACTAGATTCTACATATGAGTGAGATCATATGGTATTTATCTTTCTCTGACTGGCTTATTTCACTTAGCATAGTGCTGTCCAGGTAGGGACAGACTCATAGAGACCATTAAGAAAGCTAAGGGAGGGGCAGGAGGAGAGTAGAGGGATTGAGCCAAAAGGAAAAAGGACTCACAGACATGGACAGCAGTGTGGGGACTGTAAGTGTGGGGTGTAAGGGGACTAAATGGTCTGTTTAATATTCTTTGTGGTTCCTATCGCTAATAAGCTAATAATACTAATACTACTTAAAATAGAAAACAGTTGCTGAGCAATTACTGTGTGCCATAAACTTGTGTTAAGTCATTTAGTCCTCATAAAAACTTTTTGAGGTATATATTATTAGCCCCATTTTATAGATGAAGAAACCGAGGCACAGGAAAGCTTAAAACCGTAACATGGCTGACAAACACCTCTGTGATCTATGTCTCCAATCTCACTTTTTTGTCATGAAGTTTACTTTTATTTTATTTTCTAATTAAATTTATTGCAGTAACACTGGTTAATAACATTATATAAATTTCAGGTGTACAACATTATAATTTGATGTGTATATACTCTATTGCATGTTCACCACCCAAAGTGTAAATTCTTTCCCTTACCATATATTTGACCCCCTTTATTCTGTTTTCTCTCCCCCTACCCCCTGTCCCCTCTGGTAACCACCATTCTATTGTCTGTATCTATGAGGGTTTTTGTTTGTTTGTTTTGTTTGTTCATGGGTCGCTTTTTGTTTTTATATCCCACATATGAGTGAAATCACATGGGTTTCTTCCTTTTCCATCTGACTTATTTGACCATTGGTGGGAGTGTAAATTGGGCCAACCACATTTTTTACAAGTCTACAGCTTCTATTTAGCACACAAAAAAAACAAGATGTTTTAACCCAAAACACAATAGGAATGGACTTTCTCACCTTTCAAACAAGATTGGGCTTTTTCCCCCCTCGAAAGCCTCTACACCTTAGTCTGTTCCTTGCTCCTGCCTCACTGTGCTGCCTTTAACCCTCCCTGTGTAGATCTAAACATCTCTTGGAATCCTGCTGCAATCGCTCGTTTGATTGCGACCCTAATCCAAAGCCTTCCACTAACAACCTATTAACCTCATTGTTAACAGAGGCCACTTTGTAGAGGTCCTGCCTCCACACTTCTCCGATTACCCCGAAGGAGGGACGGCAAGGTGGAATGAACAAGTCTGACACTCTTTTTCTTTAGTGTCTTAGGCCAGTTTATTGAACCTGAGAGACCAGCTTTCTTGCCAGTCTCTCGGCCTAAAACTGACTGACTCTCGAAACAAAGAAATTATCTCTATTTTAAAGACAGGGCATTTTTTTACAACAGTGGTGATAAAAAGCAGACACACATCTTTCGCAATTAGTAAAGAACAGCTGCAAGTCACAAATCACCAAGAAATAACACGTGGAGCAATTAAAAAGGCTACAAATTCTACTCATGTTAAACAAATGGGTATTCTGATAAGGAATTATCATCAAACAGCTAGAAATAATATCAGTACTAACTATTTTAAGCACTAATAATTGGCTAGACATATATATATATATATATATATATATATTTTCTTAGGTCCTAGATAACTCTAAATTAGTAATTAGAAATATATGTAGAGGTAAGTCTTTGTGCTTAGGAAATTTGAGGGAGATGTCATCTAAATCAAGGTACTTCTAACCCAATTAGCTGTTCTTTGAAGTATAAACATTTGCCAGTGTCCTTAGAATCCTAAGCAACAGATGGTCCTTATCTACAACTTTCTGAAGTATAAATTCTAACTAACGTTTATAACTATTCACTAAATTTCCTAGCTTTTAAAATCTTTTCTTATATCTCTGGTCTAAAGAAGAACGATAAATTTTGGAATTTCAAGGAGAATAGTTTAAAATATTTTTAGTAATGACTTCTCCCAGGCCTCTCTCATCAATTAACATACTGCTTTGCTTTTAGCATTGAGGCGGCTTGGCTTGCTAAATGGCTAATCTTCTCCTTAACCCTTTTATGTGTGAGGATGGCCAAGATGATCCAACTTCCAACATTTTACATCCATTAGAATTGTTCTAACTCTCAGGAGTGCTAAAGCAAGCTGGCACAGAGTGAGACTTGTGGGTGGACTGCCCATGGTCACCTTCCGCTGTGCAGAGGCGTCCCACCCATTCTAACTGTGCCAAGAAATGGGTGTGGGCTAGTTCCCCGCAAATCAGCATTCATGGATCAGATGCACGGTGGCCCTCAACACCACTTGATAAAGGCACAGACTCTTAGCTGTTTGGCTCCTTGAGCCAAATTAACTACCTTTTCATATGCATTGATTCATCTCCTAGCAATAATATAAGCTCTTTAAGAACAGGAATTACATTTTATTCTTCTTCATTCCCTGGCACTGTCTTGTAGGTATGTATCACAGACACCTTGTAGGTATCTATTGTTTGATTTGTCAGTTGGTCTTCTTCCCACTTGCTGGGATCATTGTCAGAAAAGAGTTAGGAAATATCTAGCATTGAGCTCCCAAATATTTAGCTCCAGCATGAATCATGGTATTTCCATCTCATACCTGAAAGAACTAGTATTCTACTAATTACAGACTACAGCCGAGAAAACCTTTTGCACATTTGTTTCCTGTAATTATCTCCATACAGTTTCTGTCATTGGGAAAGCTTGAAAAAAACACTCAGCACATCTCCCAAAAGCTGTGTTTTCCTTGTGTTTGACACATTGCCACGCACACCTGCTGCTGCACTCTGATAGCACAGCCTTGCAGTCTGTTTCTACGGTAACTTTAAGTTTATGTAACACCAGCTTCTCATAATCTTTGTGAACATTTCTTAAGTATGTGAAAATTGCATACACTGTAACTTCAACATAATTCAATTCATGCTGTAGACATTAAGGCATTAGTTATGAAATAAAATACGTAACAGTACAAAAATACTTTATAACATTAAGAGGGGAAAGGAGTGCTGAGATCATAACTTGCAAACAACCTTCATTCTTTCCAACAAAACCACGATTCTGTGCAGATGCCTGCTTTCTTCACAGGACCATGTGTTCAGGTAAGTCTGGGCCCAGGCTGTTCCCAGCCCGGGGATGCATCACAATTAGGTAAAGGAGAGTGTCTCTGCCTGGGGAAGCTTCTGAAGTCCCAATCCCACCTTCCTCCCCTCCCTCCCTGTCTTCCTCTCTGCCCCTTTCACATGCCCCTCCTCTGGTTTTGACAGTTCTGGAGTAGAGTGTGGCATCTTATGTCTTTAAAGCTCAAGTAATTTCAGTGTACAGCAAGATTTGGGATTATGTGTCTCAGCCAGTGGTTTCCAACTTTAGTGAGCCAAGAATTGTCATGAACCATTGTTAAGCCGCAATGTTTTTTGCCTCAGGAAACCTGCAGTGTGACCTAGGAATTTTATTCCTAACAAGTCCCCAGGTAATTTTAATGAAGCCAGTCTGGAATCACACTTTGAGAACTCTTAGCTCTTAAGAATGAGCTTTTCTAAGCAAATTGTTTTGTATGAGATGTGTGCACTCTGGTAATTTTGCCCACATCCTGTGGATGGCACCAACACACAGAAGAGGGAGGGGCCGAGAGCTTCCCCAGGATGCAGAGGACACCTGACATGAGGCCGGCAGTCCACCCTACTTTTGGCAGATTTATTTAACTCTCTTTTATGAGAGTTAAATAAATCTCCTTATTTTTTAAGTCATTGAAGATGAGGCATTTCCTGTTTGCTGCTGAAAATACTCTACCTGATGTCTTTCTAAGATAACAACAATCATGTTTCAAATGATAAAATATAATGATTTTTCTCTTTCTAGATGTGCTTTTTATACAATAAATATCACAAAAATAATTTGATTAAATCACTAATATAAAATGGAAGAGAAGGTATGTGACTAGTTTACCTATTTATTCCATTTTTATTTTCTTTATGGTGTGTTTTTATTTTCAAAAATATTTTCTATAATAACTCATTCAGAGGCAAGATACCAAATTAAAGACCTTTCATTCTAATTTGAAACTTTTGCTCAGTTTTCGGAGCAAAAGGGCCATAAATATGCCTCCAGATGAAAGAGTTCTTCCAAAAGATATTTTGCCCTGATTTGAAAAAATACACAGCAGTTTGTCATATTAAAAGACAAATAGAAGAGTTAAAACTATTGCTTTGAAGCTCCTCTTGTTTTTGCTTTAACTCTGTTAAATGAATTTTCCATGTGTCCGTATCTCCAACCCCCCACATTCATTTGCTGGTACAAATACCTACGTTTAGGTATGAGGGAACACCCTAATCCTTCTTCCACACCCCTCCTTTCCTAGTAAGGCATAGAGAACTGCTGTAGAAAACACTGTCATTTGGTAACCCAACTCCCATTTCCAGTCTTCCCAATGAGCCTCCACTTTAAAGGCTAAAAAGCTAAATACTCATTTTCCCAATCTCTATTGCAGCGAGAAGTGGCCATGTAACACAGTTCTGGCTAATTGTTAACATAAGTAAAAGTCTTCTAAGAAAGTTTTATCTCCCTCATTAAAAAAAAAAAGGACTAACAAAGTGTCTCAAAGTGAATAATTCATAAGGGTAAGATAGGGAAATGGGGAGATAAAACTTGCATAATATTTTAAGTCATGTAGAAGAAATGATGTTGTTAAGTAGAAATAAGTTTGATTAGAATAATTCAGTAAAAATAGAGAATTAACACAATCAGTAATTGAAAGTAAAATATAGTGAGAAAGTATGCCATGATCTCATTACTGCCTGGAAAACTGGTGATATGTCAATTATTCAAAAGTCAATTTCTTTATTTTTGAGTGGACATCACCCAAAATTTAACTGGCTTACATTTTACAGCCATTTAGGAAAAAGGTGAAATTATAGGGATTTTTAGGACATATTTTGCAAATCTGTTTGTTTGAAAAAGTTCAAACAATTAAATATTTGGAACTAGATATTTCATAAATGTTTACTGAATTGTCTTTTATGATTAGGTTGACTTTTTTCTGATATCCACTTAAGAAAATTTCCAGGCTAAAATTATTATAGTTGGGCTCTAAGGAATAAATCTTCGTTGCCTGTATCAGTTTTTCGTTGTGCTTGAGCAGAGCAAAACTACCATCTTGCGCAATTGGATTACCTGGGCTTACTTCTGTTAAAACTGGGATCCTTATCAGGATCTCCAAATCTGAAAAGAGAATATCAGTCCTATTTTCCAGTCTACCAACTGTGAAGGAGTAAGATTCTGAATTTAATCAATAATAGCAACTGTCTGCACTCCAGAAACTTATAAAGTAAACTTAACTTCAGGCCCACTGCCCCCCAGCAACTATCTAAATTTCATTGAGAAAACCACTTTTTAAGAATTGCTTAAGCTTTGGATAAGTGGCTCATAAATTATAAATTTCAATTCGTCCTGAATCAAGCTGAAACTCTTGAGAGCCTAACGGAATTGTCTGGTCCCTAAAGAATTGCTCTTACTCAATAGACTTTGTGTAATAATTATGTCAACCATGTCCAAAGTCAAAACATTTGGAACACAAACTAAGTTAAACAAATTAATTTACAGCAAAACTAACATTAATCATTAGTTGGAAAGGAGCTATAGCTAGCAATATTTCCGGAACTATTGTAATTTCAACTCAAGCCCCTCCCCCCTTTTTCACATTTATGCATTTTCCAACATCAGGATTCTATAGAGAATCATTTGAGAAATGCCACTGCAACTGGTGTCCTGTGTTCCTTGTCTTTGTTTTTGTTGGTTTCTAAATCTGAGAGCCAAACTTTTTAAACTTACTGTGGGGTTTCACATTTCATCTTCACTTGAAAGTTTTAGACCTTTATCCAAAGACCCGCACCATTTTGAGAACTGAAGGGAATTCAAAAAGTCAAGCTTTGGATAAGTGGCCCATAAATTATAAATCTTTGTTTATAAAGTAGTTAGAAATATATATACATGGAGCAGTTAAATTGTAATACAATGCAGTCATGGTTTAACAACAACCAAACCTATGAATTATTGGATACCTGCCGTGTCTTCATTTGCTGTGCAAGCCTCCTTATATATGGGATCTCATGAGTCTCTAAATATTAGTAAATAGTATTATTCCCATTTTCATATGGAAAAACTGAGGTTCAGAGATGTTAAATCTCTTGCCCAAAGCCATACAACTAGTAAATGGCAGAGGTGGAAATGAAATCCAGATATGATTCTAAAACATGGCTTTTCTCTTATTACTTCACCTATATGCCTTCCTGTGTACAGATGTTAGTTCTGTAGTAGTCAAGGAACAGAACTGATGAGAGATGGAACATCCAAGAGAAACTTATGAGTGATTGAGACTGAAGCTAACAGTGAAAGATGTGCAGCTTTTAGAGCAATGAATGAAGAAGAAAAGCCATTCCAAGTAAAAGGAATAGTATAAGCAAACCTGGATTTGAGACTGAGCCAGTTGGGATGCCTCAATAAATTATGTAAAAATGATTTTCTTTATAACCTCAAATGATTAGGTCAAAATATTTGCAATGCACTGAAGGCTACATGGCTGATCAAGGATAAGACTGCAGAGTTTAGGAGAGTTTGCAGAGCTTGTGGATCCTGGCTCTGGGGAGGCACCTTCCAAAGAATGACCAGAAGCCTCTAGCTAGGCTTAATGTTGATTGGCCAGTGTAGGGTAAACAGAGTCAGCCTGGCTCCCTCACTCAGATGTTTGGGTAACTAAGATAAGTAGTGTCCCTATAGCCTTGAGACTGGGTCCAATAAACTGTATTCCCATAACCTTGGGAGGGGCCTGCATGCGCAAAATCGTGCTGTGTTACGCAATATTTTGTCACCCTGCGGGCTTTGTGTACTTTTAGAATATAAGGGACTTGGGGCTTCCAGCTGGAGGACACACAGCTTGCAGTGTGCGTGAACGGCATGTCAAGCATTCCCACAGCTCTGCAAATTTTCTTCCATCTGCCCAAATCCAAAGTGAACCTGCCCAGCCTTGACAGGCTGCAAGACAGCCAGTCTGCCTTGCTGCCCCTGAGCAAAGCTCTGTCAGGGGTGTCAGACCCATGTTCACTGGGGGCCACATCAGCCCTGCGGTTGCCTTCAAGGGCAGAATGTAATTTTAGAACTGTATAAATGTCACTACTCCTTAACAGTAAAATGAGATCCCGGCACTGGCGCTGGGCAGAAACGAGGTGCCTGCCGGATAAAACAAGGTGGAGGGCCGGATTTGGCCTGCGGGCCTTGTGTTTGCCGCCTGTGCTCTACATTCAGGAAAACATGGTGAGAGAGGCAGGAGCAGCCCCTCTCTCCAATAAGCTGGGAAAGGTGCATGGTAGATGGGCAGGCTGATTCACCTCCAGGTGGGGAAGGTGTTTTGAGCATTTAGATTTCTTCTTTTCTTCTCACCCTCTCACCTTTTCTGAAGAGCCACCACAATACAAAGCAAGCAGTAAATGATTTTTGTAATGTTACCTTCCTTTACTGGGTAAAATCATCTTGGGGAAAAACAAATATGGCCAGGAATTCAAATGGAGTTGTTAATACCTTGGTCATTGAGCCATTGGTGAGTGTGTCCTGTTTAGAGTCTTTAAATGGTGAAAACAAAATATATGGAAAGGCCTACAAGAGTTTCTCAAACTTTTTATAAGAATTACCTGAAGTATTTAAAAAAAGAAAAAGCCTAAAAGTCAAAACTCTTTTTCCAGGCCACTCCCCCAGGGCATTCTAATTCAGTGGTTCCAACAAGGTACCTGGAATTTTGTATTTTAACAGAATTTCTGGATAGGTCTTATCATCAGAGAAGTTTGGGAACTGCTTTCATCCTCATTGTTCCAAGTGTGGTCCAATATCGGTGTAGTTGGAAATTATTAAAATGGCAGAAGCTCAGGCTCCACCCCACACCTACCAAGTCAGAATCTGCACTTTAATAAGACATTCAGGTGATTCTTAGGCACCTAAAGTAGAGAAGCACTGTGTTCTCCAACTTTAATTTGCAGACGAATCACCTGGTATCTTGGTAACTTGCAGGTTCTGGGCAAGCAGATCTGAGACACAGCCAAGACTCGGGATCTCCAATAAGCTCCCGGTGACTTGGACCGCTGGTTGGTCTATAGACCGCACTCTGAGGAGCAAGGGTCTAGATTAAGGATCAGTGTGAGGATTATTAATATGAAACAAAAAAATAATGACTGAACTGCACGTAGATTAATAGGGATCTTGTCTCAAGCTTAAATGTGCTGGGTTAGTTGCATCAGCGTTATAGAACGCTAATGCTTTTGGGTAACTTAGGTTCTGCCCATGCCCACCGCCATCACTTTCCCGTCATGAATGCATGGCTAGCCGTCTTGCTTTACTTCTCCTTCTGGTAACAAAGCTTCTGACCATGAAGTAGATCACTGGAAAAGGTCCTCTTCATTCACAGCAGTAATCTCTACTGCACACTTTGTCCCAAGCATCGATTCATCATTGCCAAGTTGGTTACTAGAAAGTGGTATGGTTAGTAGTCCCTAATCAGTTACTGCATTAAGTTTCCGAACTTTCATATCATTCAACTTCTTTGTTAAGGATATGTTTGTTCTGCAAAACCTTCAGTTAGGCCTCCACTTGAGACAGGCTCAGATGCCCAAAACACTGATCCTTCTATAACCTATCTATGATGCTAATCAGTTTTAACAATGGCCTTAAAGCTTTTATTATAAAAAGTTTTATCTACATAAAATGATGCTATACAGTTATCAGAGAATAAGAACTATATTATGTGTATTCTAAAATCTACATTTTAGTACCAAGCAATTCATTCTAAAGACTATTTGCCATTTTATTTATGAATTCATAATCCCTGTTTAATTAAAAAAGAAAGCACCCAAAATAAAATCTCAGTGTTATAGATACATGAGAAACAAAAATAAACATAGTACTTCTCACCCTATATTTGGCAATTTGAAGAAGATAAAGGCATATGAGTTGCAAATGAAAAATCTTCCACACTAAATGAAAATACGATATGCAAGTATATATAAATATAATCTTTACCAGGTAAGAAAATGAGCCCAGTAATGAATTGCAGACTCCTAGCATTTTATTTCTTTGATGAATATTATTGTAATATCTGACACTTCTACTTAGATAAAAAAATTTTTTTGCAAACACATCTGTGCATCTTAACAACAAATGTGCATTACTTGGTGTAGGATTTGCTGAGCATAAACCAAAACCTTAGAGGTGAAGTTTCAAGAAGAAACTATTGACTCAGGGAATATCACAATTCCTTTTGTTAAACTTGTAGTAATTAAACATCTGGCAATCCTCTGAATCTGTTACTGCTTTTAAGTAACTCAGTTCTAAAACTCTAGGTCAGTCTTACGCTTATCTCCCACAATGATCTGCACATAGTAGGCACATGTTGAATATTGTGGAATTGAATCAAAGTGTGACTTCACATTCAAAAGTGGGGGATCTCCTGGGGATCTCTGAAAAGATAATGCTTGCATGCTATGCTTTGATCTTACCCTTACTAGGAGACGTGTATATAAAAATTGTTTCAAGTTCAAAAAAGACATCTGAAATGATGAAGCAATTCTCTCATGTTTCTGTGTTTTTAGCTAAAAGGCAATTAGACTTTATTTTCCTAAGCACAAAGTGAAACACAAACCTTTTTGGGGTCAGAATTTTCTAAGATACACCCAGTTACACATGTTCTTTTGAAACATCCTCCCTAAGCCTGCATAAAGTAAATTACCTGAGTTTTTTCAGCACTAAGGAATAGACAGCCAGTTTGATTTTTTTACTCAAATTTTCACAGAACTACTTCTTTTTTCTATTTCAAATACTCAGTAACATCAGAAATACTGAGTGGGGCTTTGCTTGTTTGTTTTTGTTAAGAGAATGTTGAGATGAGGTAATTGGAGCTTCAGTTACATCTTCAATAGCAAATGTAAACAAAAGTATGCAGAAAGATTCCTCGATCTCAAGTAAGTTTTCCTATCCAAACACCTTGCAAACAAGAGCTGGCTTTAGCAGGTATAAATTAGAAACAATCTGGAAGGCTTTTTGGTCAGGTGCTTATTGAAATGGAAATTTAACACAACAAAACAGTATAATCGAAAATGTAAGACTCTGAGAAGAAAAAATGGAATACAAGCAAGAGTAGGTTTCAGAGTTTTCTTTTGAGTATTTCTCTTTTTTAAAAAAGTTATTTTTCACTTACAGTTTACATTCAATATTATTCTGTATTAGCTTCAGATATATAGCGCAGTGGTTATGTTACAGAACAGACAAGGGGCTGAATGATATGAAAGACCCCCCTGTTTTTCCCCAGGGGTTCCTCCCCCTCACCAGTTTTGCTTTGCCCACCAGCAGAGGAAAGACATAAAAGGAAAGAAATTATTATTTATTTAGAAGTTGTACAGACTAAAGTTCTTTAGAATATGCATAAACGCACACAGTCCTTCCCTCTCCCTCTGCCCCATCTGGGGTACTGTATCTCAGGCAGGTTCCTGGCACCATCCACACAGCAAAAGGGAGCACTTCCAATGCCACATAGTCCTGACTCTCACCCAAGCCGTGTGGTCCCCACTCACCAAAACCGCGTCGTCCCAACAAGACACCCAAGCCATGTGGTCCCAAAAAGAGACGCCAAATGGCTGCCCCACCTGGGCTTAAATCCCAGCGCCAATCTTTCTCTGCAGCCTTATTTCCGGCTCCTCCCACAATTGGCCACAGCTGCCAGCATTCAGGGCAGGTGTGGCCCTGTGGTGTGGAGCCAATTATCTCCAAGCTCTTCTGGACCCCATTACAAATCCCTCTTTCGGGGCCCCCCTCTTGGCTGCACCCTGTTATAGTTAGACAATCATATGCTTTACAAAGGGGTCTCCCGATATTTCCAGTACCCATCTGGCACCATACATAGTTATTAGATATTATCGACTACATTCTCTGCAATATATTTTACATCCCTATGACTATTTTGTAACTACCAATCTATACTTCTTAATCTCTTCACCTTTTTCACCAGTACCCTCATCCCTTCCCCTCTGGCAACTATCAAACTATATCTATGAGTCTGTTTCAATTTTTATTCACTTATTTTGCTCTTTAGATTCCACATAGAAGTGAAATCACATGGAACTTGTCTTTCTCTGGCTGACTTTTTCACTTAGCATAATACCCTCTAAGATTATCCATGCTGTTGCAAATGTTAAGCTGACTTCTGCAGAGTAGTCTTCCTCGAGCTGTAGCAAATTCCCTGGCTGCAACTGCAGAAAGCAAGAGCATCAGAGAATATCTATCCAAGCAGAAGGAAGTGCCAGGAAATGAGCTGGGTTGATAGCCATCACCTAAGCCACCAATCAATTCCCACCATCAGTGGAGCTAAAAACCACCTCAGACTTTCCAGGACCCAGAGGTTGGTGGTTACTAAGGCCAAGCCTCCACATCGTACCCAATGCCCATCTTACCTCCTGTTGTTTGTGAGTCTGCCTCCCCCTTTCTTCCATTTATGTAGGATGTAAGTGAAAAGAGCTGAAACAGACCAGATATGAAGCAGAATAGCATGTTTATTCAAAATTTTATACTTGAAACCTAGATTTGTGATTTTTCATTGGGATTTGATTGCAACATATTTCAAAGATAGAGTGCCTTTTAAAATCTAAATAGAATTTTACTAAAATCAAATAGAAGGAAATTCCAGAGATTAAAATCCTTCCTTATTGTTATTACAGTGTAATTTTTTAGAGAGATTTGCAGTGATAAAATGCCACTTGATGTAGAAGCCCTAAGGATTGGAGTTGCAGAGTTGTGAACAGAATCATTTTCAGGACAGTGACATTCGTAACAATTTTGATTAGGAAAATAAATGCTACATGAATGTAGTCACTATGTTGTCTAAAAAAGAAAAGCTGTTTTGTCTGGCTC
Source organism: Micronycteris hirsuta (assembly GCA_004026765.1). Lineage (NCBI taxonomy): Eukaryota > Metazoa > Chordata > Mammalia > Chiroptera > Phyllostomidae > Micronycteris > Micronycteris hirsuta. The sequence goes on along the minus strand of PVJI01007786.1, from coordinate 3,101 downwards.
ATATATATGCAATGATGCTAAGCATCTCTTCTTTCCTGATACCTGCTGAAACCGATGGGTCTCAACAGGACAGGTAACAGAAGGTGATCACTGAGAGACGCCAGAGGAGACTTAATTTAGCTGGGAGGTCTTTAAACTACAACTCCCCTCGCCCACATGTACCAGAATCAGAGGAAAAGGAAGAGGAAAAATATCTGTAATTTGAAAAAGCTTCCTGGATGATTCCACTACCCCTAACATATTAAAACAAACAAAGAAAAAAGCCTCACTGTTTTAAGTAACTGAGGATGACTACTTTAATGACAAGTCAAAGAGAGAAAACAAAACCTACTTTATAATCATGTAATTGAGTATTTTAGAACTAGAAGAAAAGAAAAACCCAGAAAACACAATATCCAGCTTCGTCATTTTGTAGTTGAAACAACATTAGGGAGGTTTGATGACTTAGTGTTAGAGACAATATAGTAATGCAACTAAAAGAGCTTTTTCTACAATAGACCTTTATATGACAGAAAGTTGAATCAGGGAATGTTTGCTTACTGCATGCTTTAGCAAACAATTATTAAGCACTTACTCTGTGATAGGTGTTGAAATTGCATGTGTTTCTAATTTTCATATCTACTCTAGAAGATAAATAGTACTTTCTTTATTTTACAAATTGAGTAAGAAAGGACAAAAGCTCAGAAAGGTGAGGTAATCTTCCAAGATCACATAAACAGCACTGGTGGAGCTGGGATTTGAACTCGGGCTATCTAACCCCAGAGCCTGCATACCTAACCATTAGGCTGTACTCCTCTGCCAAGGTGCCTACTGTGTACTTGATATTTGACCACATTCTACAAATACAGTGGTAAGGGAGAAAATCTGACTTTCATGGAGCTAACATAAATAATAAAAAGTAAACCAATTATAAAATATACACATTTAAATTTTGATAAGTACCACAAAGAAAAGGAATAAAGTATTATAAGAGGGAACACCTTAATTTGCGGGGTCAGGGAAGAGAAAGAGTATTTAAACTGAGGCTGAGAAGGAGCCATTTGTGTGAAGAGTTTAAGGCACAGGAAACAGCATGTGCCAAGGTCGGAGATAGAAGAATTTGCTTCCTCAAGGAAATGAGAGAAGGCCTTTGTGACTGGACCGTGGTTAATACTCAGAAATATACTAAAAAAGATGGGGTCTTAGATAAGGAGAGCTAGGCCATGCAGAACCTTGTAAGCCACTACAAAAATTGAAGAGTTTGAATTTATTCCTCAGTGATGGTGCAAATGTCGTCTTGGGATTGGGATGGGAAGCACCTGTTCTGCTCCCTGGATGAGTAAGCCACCTACATACTTCACCTTATGTTTCTCCTGTTCGCTGCCATTTACTAGAGTCTTTTGTCATCCTCATTTCTCTGAAACTACTGTCATCATTCATAACGACTTCAACAGTCACCGGATTCACCTAGTGTCCTTAATAATACCATCCCCAATGGACGCTCCCCTCTACCCCAGCCACACACACTCACTATGATTACGTCCTAGCCCAAAGTTTCATCAGCACAAATTGCTCCACCTCCAAATTCTCAACTGCAAGCATTTAATTCTCCAATCACCAATTCCAGGCCTTCCAAATTACTCTTCAATACCCCTACTGACAATATTTTTTAATCGCATCAAAAATAAATCCCACCATCTTCTCACTATCAGCCCATCTTCTTGGCGCCCCTCTCCGTAAATATACGTACCAGTAGAAAATAAAGTCCGTGGCTAATGCCAATATTTAACACAATTAACCAAACAGCTGGATGTTGACTCAGAAAAATCACATAGGTAAATTGAGTGACTTTATACAATATTCATAACCACAAACCCCTATGGCCCTCAAAACCCAGCAATCTGAGTGCATTTCCAGATGATTATTTTACACCTGTTAATCACTCCTTAATTTTTTCTCATTTGCCTCATTGGGTTACCGCATTTCATGTTTCATGGAGCAAATAAGAGCCATCAAACAGGAATTCACTCTTCTTCCTATCGCCCAATCTATAAGCCTTTGGGCATGAGCACCCACTTCTGCTTCCTCCCTCTTCTTAAAAGACATGGGGAGCATGTCTTTTCCGCTATTCAAATTCTAGCCCTGCTTTTGGGGATACTGTCCCTCTGGCTTTTCCAAGGTCTTCACACTGGCATTATCCCCTCTTTCCCATTTCATCAGTTCTCCATTCCTACTGGGCAATACCTATCAGCCTCAAAACATACTCTAGTGCTTGTTTATAAAAGAAATGAAACAACCTTCTTCACTGGCTCCACATTGCATTTCACCTCCGTTTCTCTACTTCCCTTCACATAAAAAACTCTCAAAAGTATCTACTTCCTCAGCTCTGTTAACTCTCCCTGTCCTACGTTCTCTCTTCTGACCCTATGAACTCAGAGATGGTCCGTCAGAATCATTAACGCCACCATTTTGCCAAATACAGTGGCCAATTTTCTATTCACCCTCTCAGTAGTATTTGACATAGTTAAGAACTCCTGACTTGAAATACTGTCTCCCTTTGGTGACAATATACTCCCTGGTTTTCCTCTTACCTCACTGAAAGCTCCTTATCCATCCTATGCCCAGATCTTCCTCCTCCATCTGACTCTGGTTCTTCCTTCTCCACCTTTCCTGCTCTCAAAGTAAGGGTTCTCCACTGCTTTGTCCACACTATCTCATAACTTACCCTCTCTCCCACCCCCCTGGGAATAAATAAAATGCATGTGCTGATAATTTCCTAATTTACATATTTGGCTCCAAACTATTCTCTGAGTTTTTTTAACTATATTTTATTGATTATGCTGTTACAGTTGTCCCACTTTCCCCCCCTCCCTGCCCCCACCCCCTTAACCCCCTTTCCCCACCCTTTAGTTTTGTCCATAGTTCATACACATAAGTCCTTCTGCTTCTGCACTTCCTATACTATTCTTAACCTCCCCCTGTCTGTTGTCTACCTACCATTTATGCTACCTGTTCTGTGCCCCATTCCCACCCTCTCCCCCAACCACTCCCCTGTTGATGTTCCTCCATACCTTATATAACTCCCTTTAACATTTCATACAATAAAGGCTGGGTGGTGATGA
>PVJI01007785.1:0-75700 GCA_004026765.1 Micronycteris hirsuta | reverse complement strand
GCAGCCTCATTTGGCAGCTCACTGGAGCAGACTCTCAGGCCCCACCACAGACCTCCCAAGGCAGAATCTGCATTTTGACATGCTCCTTAGGAGGTTCTTGTTAAACAGAACCAATGTCTCTCCAGAAGAGGTTGGGACAGGCAAGTGTGCAGGAGTCAAGTGCAGTAGCTGTCTGCAGGCCTTCCTTCCTTCCTTCCTTCTTTCTTTCCTTCCTTCCTTCCTTCCACACTTGGTGACCACTGAAATAGTGACCAGCCGTTATCCATCCATACTGGACAGTAGCCTGTGGGGTTAGGGTCATATCGATGAGAACATTTCCTGATGTTGAAGGTTATGAGTTCCTGGAAAGGTTCACGAGAAGTAAGCTTTGACTATTCTTCTCTTAAAATCAGATTGATTGCTATGCATTCATTCTACAAATGTTTACCCAGATGCCATCTGGGTGCTAAGCTTGGGTGCCGGTAGGTGAGGGTAGCGCTTGCAGATGGCCATGAGTCTGTGTCACTGCTGTTTCTAGCCATGCTTCTTGTCACTAAGGACAGGCATATAGCTGAGCTTTGCAGGGACCAGCAGGACACACACGCGCAGTGGACGGCCTAATGGAGGTGTGACAGTTGTCTTGCTGTGTGACAAGCCACCCCCAAACTTAATGGCTTGCAGCAGCAGCTCTTCTGTTCACAGTTCTCAAGTCTGGGTGGGGCTCGGCTGTGTGGTTCTCCAGCTAGTCTAGTTCATGGTTACTCAAGAAGCTTCATGCAGCTGGAGAGGTGGCTGGGGGCTGGGCTTAGGGGGCCACTGGGACACCTGGGCTTTCCTTACCATTTCGGGGTTTCCCTTTCTCCACACAGTCTCTCTCTGTCCCTCCAATGGTCACTTCACGCATGGCTGCCAGATCCACAGAAGACTTAGGCCTGCAGCTAACACCGTCACTTCGGCTACATTAAGCGAAGCTGTAGTATCAGGAGGTGAGTTTCACTGGGAGCAACGGGCGTTACAGATGAACACAGGATGTTGCTGCTGGTGGCGGTCTCATTCTGTGCCTGAGAGTGACCAGACTGTCTCTAAACCCCAGCTCAGACCCTCCTGTTAGCTTTCTGCCTGAATGCTTTGAGTCCGAGCGCCCCTTCCTCAGTAGTTTTATTAGCCGCTATTCTTCTGGTTCTCAGACTCTAGAATAGGCAGGGGGTCTGACCCTTTCCCATCTCTCAGGCCCCCAACAGGGTTTCCTATCCTGTCAAACCATAAAAATGTGCTGAGAAGGAGTTGGCAGGGCTCAGTGGCTACTTTCGTTGCTACTGTCTCACAGAAGCTCTAGCTCAGGTGGATTTATTGAGAGACCTTCTCGATGACCCCCCACCCCACCCATTCCCATCCAGTCTGTTCACTGCTGGAATGACCCCTGCCACCTCCCTGGCACCCAGCCTCTGTCTTACATGACAGATTGGAATTCCTTTGGCATAGATGGGGTCCTTCCTCAATACCAGGCAACCGCCTTTTTGGTTTACCACTTTCTGTTCTGCAGTGGAATCTGGGGTGCATCTGAGGTGGTCTCCTCGGGGCGGTCACCTTGGCGAGCCGATGTTCCCTTCTGCACATGGGCTGTTGTTGTCTCTGCCTGCCCTGCCTTGCTGCTGGTTGGAATCAGTTCCCTCTTTTGAAGGCCCGTTGAAGTCCCACTTCCTTCACGAGGCCTCCTCGAAACACTCAAGTCACAGATACCCTCCTGTGGCACTCCAGTCTTCGAACTGGGGCGATCTTTGGTAATTATTCAGTGCCACTCGCTTTAGTCTATTAATTTTCTCTCTCTTCTGTGAAATTTGCAGCCTTTGAAGCAATGCCTCCATCTTTAAAAAAATAAAAGAAAATAAAGCACTTCCTCCTAGCACTAAATACAGAGCTTTACCATAGGAAATACTTCTTGAATAGCATTCTTCCTTTTGGAGGATGCCCTTTTTGTTCTAGGTGAAGGTCTGTTCTCTCCAAGCTGAAGTTACTGTAAGGTGCTGCTTGCGTGGGAGTCAGCTATTCCCCCAGGAAGCTGCCCACGTGGCTTTCCTCACATCTCTGAGATTGTGGGCTCGGGGCAGATTTGCACATTCAGATTCCGGCTCTGCCCTTGCTGAAAAACCAGTGTTTCTCCACTGGGTGCTGCTGGCATTCAGGTGGAGGAAGTCCTGCATGATGAGGATAGTCAGCATCCCTGCCACTGCCCACTAAATGTCAGCAGTACCCCATGAATGGTGACAACCCAGAATGTCCCCATACCATATTGCCCCAAATGCCCCGCCAGAGACCCTTAGAGACTAACTTGAGAATTTCCTCGGGCCAAGCTGCTTATCCTGCTAAGACTCTTCACCCGAGCCTGATAGGATTGTTGGAAGAATTGCATTAGTTCATGACCTAGAGTGTCTGGTGCATAGCTCGTGTTTCTCGAGCACTTACTTAGGTGATTAATTTATTAACTAAGTTAATAAGTTTATACACAGCCACTCCGGAAGCAGGCACGCTAAGGTTTTAGAGGCTTACAATCTGGAACAGGCTTTTTCCCTCTCACCTCCCCGACTGCCCTTTGCCCAGGTGGCTTCAGCCCCTCTCTGTGCCTCTGTTTCCTTGTCTGGGGACACCTGTCTCAACCTGCCTGTGGGGTGTGGCGAGGTTGCACCACCTGGGTAAGCACTCATGTCGTTCCAAAGCGGCAGTTTGCTTCTTTCCGACAGCTCACGTGAGACTTTGCAAATTTGTCTTGGGAACTGCAGCGCAGCTGACAGGCACTCACAGAGTGTCCACTCTGTGCCTGGCCTCACAGGAAACTAGAAAGTAGGTGGCAAGGCCAGGACAGAAGAGTGCAAATGTGTTCACATCCATGTTTGTTGCTAGATTGTTCCCACCTGTTCACTCGGAATTGGTGAATGAGTGTGTATGTGTGTGTGTGTGTGTGTGTGTGCAAGAGAGAGAGAGAGAGAAAGAGGTGTGCTTTCTGGGGGCAGCTGGATAGAAGGTATGAGGGCAGAGGCAGGTGGGTGGTAGCTGTGCCCAGTGTTTCCGGGAGAGGTAGAAAAGAAGAGCGAAGTGGCCTGTTCTCTTAAACGCCAGTGCGGGCAGCTCGGTGGGACAGTGGACGCTCGTGCGTGGGGAATTGGCCAACTGGAAGCAGGTCTGTCTTCCCGTCTGTCTTCCCATCCCGTCGGTGACTTCTTTCCTGGATAAACTGTCTTTCAGGTCCCAAGTCACTTCACCAGGTTTAGTCAGTTCAAATGGATTCTGCCGAGCGAAGTGAGCGCGGGGGCCAGAGCCAGTGATCTGTGGTTATTCCACGACATGTCACTGCCACATGGAAAGAAAAAGACAGAAGGAGCTGTTCTCCTTCAGGTGGGAGACACCTTAGCCAAGGTGTTCATGCTGTTCAGGGCATCAGGCTCGATGTTGACTTTGAATCAGAGGAACAAAAAGGGCCGTCTGGAAGGAGGGAGCCCTAAGAGGAGGCATTTGGTTCTGGTCTAAGCTCTCCGGAGTTACTGGTTGGTTCTCAGTCAGGCCTGCCCTGTGCTGCCTTTGATAACCTTTCATTGTGAGTGTGGCATGCTGGATCCTTTGAAACCAGAGATGGTCAACCAGTGGTTTGGGGGCCAGATCTGACCGTAGCTGTGTTTTGTTGGGCTGACAGTCTTCTCCATTCTTAAAGTTACTTGCCAACAGCCCTGGCCGGGTGGTTCAGTTGGTTGGAGTGTCATTGCGTTCACCAAAAGATTGTTGCGGGTTCAATTCCTGGTCAGGGCACGTACCTGGGCTGAGGGTCTGATCCCCAGTTGGGACATGGATGGAAGACAACTGATCGATGTTTCTGTCTTCTCTCCCTAAAAAATCAATGAACAGATCCTTGAATCAGGATTTAAAAAAGTTACTTGCCAACAATACAAATTACAATATCTCATTTAAAAAATTTGGTTTTCCAGCTTTCCTTGAAAAGTCAGAAAACCTGGCAACAGTGGGCTCTTCATTCGCATACAGCAGAATCAACAAGTTGAGTAGTAAATGTCCTTTTAAGACTAGACATTCGCTCTCAATTTATTCGCACCCCCCCATTCCTGACCTGACTTCCACCATGCCTGCCCTCGGGGCCCGAGGTAAGTCACTGCTGGCCCCGCAGGCATTCAGGCCCTCGATCCCAATCCAAATGCCAGACATCTCCCCCAGGATGGTCCTGCATAAGGGGCGGAGACTGGGCCGCTGGTTTCCAGGAATCCGTGAGTCTTTGCTGAAGGGTCAAAAGACCAAGAGTTCAAAAGGCTTGTTCCAGCTGTGCCCTTGACTTTCCCGATGACCTGTCAGCAATCATTTAACCCGGGTCAGGCAGGGAGGCAAAGTGCCAAATACCAGGGCTTCCTAACACATCTGCTGTGGAATCGTTTCAGAAGGGGAAAATGCCCCCATATGAGTTTTTACCTTCCTCTTCTCATTCTTCCCCAGTGTCTTGTATCTCTGGGACAAAAACTGTCTGGGAGTTCAATTAAAAATCATTCTAATGGACATGACCACATTGGAAGGCTGGCGGCATGTACTAAAGTTGAACATATATGTACAGTACTTGATGAACATCAGTATATATGCAACAAAAATATGTTCACATTTCACCAAAAGATACATACTAGAATGTTTAATTTAGACCTTTTTGAAATAGCCCCTAATTAGAAAGCATCCAAATGCCTGTCAACAGTGGAATGGATAAGCAGACTGTGGTATATCCAGTGGAATACTATACAGCAGTGAAAATGAATGAGCTACAGCTACATGCCACAGGATAGCTGAATCCCGCAAGTAAAATGTTGAGTGAACTGTACACAGATAAAGATATGGCATAGATCAGATAAAGACTAGATTACAATACGCCAATCAGAGAATCTGGCAGAGGTAATCTATGGTGTCAGAAGTCAGGACAGCAGCCGCCCTTGCTTGATGGAGACGGCAGGAAAGGCTTCTGGGAGTGCTGGTGATGATCACACTTCTTGATGTGGGTACTGGTTACATGATGTGTTTACTCTGGGAAAATTTCATGAGCTGTACTCTCATGAGATGTGCATCTTTCTGTTCTATATTGTATTGCAATAAAAACTTAAAGTGAATAAAAGCAAAAAACACAAAAACCCAGCCCAGGAGACACAGTGTTAAAACTTCCTTGTACCCAGTGCCTGGGTTTTTGTACGGAATCCTATATCAATTAGAGTTCTTTTTGCAAGCAACGAAAATCCCCCCTAGATAATTTAAGCCCAAAAGGATTGATTAAAAGCAGATCGCGTTAGGTCAGCATCTGCACGAGGGTGGGGAAACCAGGTCTGGAGACTCTGCAGCCAGGAACACGTCCCAGATGCTGCAGAGCTGGGCCGATGATGACACCAGACACTGGACATGTCCATCACAGCCCACGCCGTAGGGTCTGGGTGCCGGCGATGGTGCTTGAACCGCTGCCTCTCCAAGTGGGGCACCGGTGCTTGCGCCACCACCAGCCCATGCTCGCCAGAGTGGCTCTCTTAGGACTTTTGCTACTTCGTATTGTTGCTTCAGGCTCTCGGTTTGGCACAGGTGTGATGAGTGAGGGGACCCTCAGCCTGTTGCTGAGGCTGCCACAAGAAGGACCTAGCATTTTCAGCTTTGGTAGCAGACGTTAGGCTCTGCTTTGTGGAGGGGGCATACCCCAGACTCGGGAGATTGACAGATGTTCATGAGCTAGATGGACAATCTGCCTGGTAGTGGCCAACAGGATCCTTGGCCTATTTGTGGGAGAAACTTTCGGTGTGCTGATCTGAATTTTGCTGGTCCTTCCTCTACCAAAGGGGAAGTGTGCCGACAAAGGAAAATCAAATTTTCTGTGTTTACTTGACAATATTTCTTTCTTTCTTTTTTTTTGGTAAAGATTTTATTTATTTATTTTTAGAGAGAGGGGAAAAGAGGGAGAAAAAGAAAGAGAGAAACATCCAACATGTGAGAGATCCATTGGTCTGTTGCCTCTTGCACACCCCCTACTGGGAACCTGGCCTGCAACCCAGGCATGTGCCCTGACTGGGAGTCGAACCAGTGACCTTCAGTTCGCAGGCTGGCACTCTGTCCACTGAGCCACACCAGCCGGGGCACTTGACAATGTTTCATTGTGCCCACATTTTCTTGTTGTTTTAAAAATAGGTTTATGTCTCATCAATATTATGCATTGAGGAAAAAATAAGAATATTTCTTTAGTGGTTATAATGAACCTTCCCTATATTTGAAATATATGCGCTTGATTGTGTTAAAGGTCGACGGGTTGCTTCTTTGTCCTTCTGCATTTTGGGCTAATGCAATAGATTGCTTAGGCCAAATAACCTACTCTCTCTAAGCATCGGTTCCCGCAGCTGTAAACCGAGGATCACACAGTTGACAGAATTAATAGTGATGAAGCATGGATAGCTGTTCAAATTAGTGGTGACAGTGAATGGGTTAATGGCCCGTACTCTAGAGCATCTGGAGATAAAATGAGATAATATATTAAAACATTTAGCATTGGGTAGAGTTTGTAGCAAACACCCAATAAATTATACTAACAATAGCTATATTGTTACAGATGTAGAATACATTGTCTACTTTCTGCTACTGGGAAATAGGGTAATAAATAGAAAGGCAACCCCTACGGACTGTGGGAAAACACTTTTCCAGTCTAAGACTCTCTTTGCCCTGCCTAGCCAGCCCCTCAGCTGAAGATAGATTATACAGATGAAGAAACCCGGGTTTTAAAAGGTCTGATCATAGCAAAGCAATTTAAAGATGGGATGCAGGACAGACGAGCCCCGAGCCACCCTGAGTGAGCCAGGCAAGTGCAGCCCCAACCTCTGATTTTGCAGTATCATTTTGCAAGCCCCATTGTAACCACAGCAACGGGAGACAAGCAGTTCCAGTAAATGCCTTAAGCATATGCTAATTTGCACGTTCATAACTTAAGGTCCGAAGTGTGGAAACTGCCCGATTCCCCTTTAGCTCTCTAGGAGCTGTGCTGACTCTTGCATTCTGGGCAACGCTGGGAGAAACACCTGGCCGAGCTCTCCTCCAGCAGGGCCAGCTCGCCGGCTGGAAGATCCGTGGAGCGCGCTGGCAGATTGCTCCGGAGCCCGCTGTGCTGGAGCCTGTGGACCTTATGGCCACAGTATAAACAGGATGGATGGGCGGCAGGGTGCTTGGGGAGCGCCGCGTGGGGCCGATCTCCCTCTCCGTCCCCTCCCTTGGTTGTCTCCTGTCCCTTTGCTCATGGCCCACTCCAGAGAACCTGATGGGAGGAGAGCAGCCTTCCGCTGGCAGGGACAGGACGTCTCCAGGACGGGGAGATGCGCACTGAAGCCAAGGCTCTCCCAGCAGTCCCGTGCACCTGAGCCGGGCCCAGCAGGGAAAGCTCGGTGACTGCAAGAGGTTAAAACTTGCCCCTGTGTTTACTTTTGTTGGCTGCCACACTGCATAATAATCTGTCAGCACGTCAGGTGCGGATTTATTTGTGCATTAAAAACTGCCTAGAGCGGACGGATGCAGACGCTCTACAGCACGCTGGAAAATGTGCCTGCAGCACAAAAACAGCCTCTCCAAATATTTCACCCTTTTAATAAGTGCATTTAATTAAAGTCATATAACTTTTTTTTATTATATTAAAAAAAAATCCGTTTGCTCGCTGAAGCTGAAGTCAACTCTGGAACACAAAGAAAGGGTGTGCTTCTCTGGTCCCTGCTCTTTAAGGTGGAGAAGGTCCTTGGCTGGTTTGAGAGGGCATCACGATGGCTGGGCGGGCACAGGGTGTCCGGGTGGCCTGGGGGAGCATCCCTCATTGGCGTGGAGATCGTTTACAGGCAGTGTTGGGTTGTGTGTGCGGTGTTACTTGTCGCATGCGTGGGTGTGCCTTCGGCTGCCTTCACAGCCCGTGTGCATCGTGAGGATGGTAGCACCAGCCCTTCACAGATAGTTGTTTTTTCACATTGATTTTGAGGGCAGCCCTGCACAAAGGCAGGGGGACCGACTAAATGATCCCTGACGACTAGGAGATGTGGGGGCAGAAGGATGGAGCGAGACGCGGAGGAGGCGACCTGGGAGAGAGCTGCGTCCGCTCCAGCTCTCCACCGCTGCCCTGTTTCTACCAGAGCTCTGAAAGTCTCTCCATGGGCTGAGACTAAGTCTGGCTCCGAGGTGGTGACAGCAAGGCTTTGTGGACTTGCTCTGCCTTTGCCAGTGGATTAGGGAGCATGTCAGTGTGAGGGTGGCGGCGGCCCGTAGCTGCTGTGTGGGGACCCGCAGTCGGCGAGGTGGAGCTGGGGGAAGGAAGGGTGGGGACGTGTGTGGAGTGGCGGCAGAAGTGGCGCCTGTGAGGAGGGGGCTCACGGGCGGTGTTGGGAGTGGGGAACCACAGCATACCAGGCTTGGCGGCCCGAGCCCGCTAATTATGCAGCCCCAGGGAGCCATGTGGACCTGCCAGAGCCGCCTGGAGAGGTGGCATGGAAAACCTCAGAAGGGGTCTGTGTGCCTTGGGTCTGACCAGAAAGCAGCCTCAGGGGCTGCGATGCTGGGCCTGCGGGAAACAGGACTGGATGCTCTGGTCGCTTGCATGCCAACAGGGATGGCTTTCAGCACAGGCCTCCTGGTAGCTCCCCATGCTGGAGGGAGCGGAGTGTGAGAGCATCTCCTCCTCCTCGCTGCCAGGCCGAGGTCCTTGGAGCTTCTGAAATCCAGGATACTCGCTCCAGAAATTCTTCAGAACCAGCTGCCTTGGTCTTGAGGGTTTTGGTTCTCATGGTGCCTCAGGGGAGACTTGTTAGCTTCTTTCCAGGGCTGCCGAGGCAGGAATCTCTACCGTGGTGACTCGAGGCCACCCAGAGAGAGCCAGGTGACCGAAGGCCAGGCACGCTGGCTTTTTGTAAGTTACTTTTTCTTAGCATCTTCTAGTGATACGACCATCACTGTTCATGATTCTGTCCCCTGTTCGCAGGAGGGAAACACAGCCAAGCCTCAGTCCTCAGGCTTCTATTTGAACTTGACATCTTCCCCACCCCGGGTTTAATGTTGTGGTTGTCTCCCTTTCTCCCATGGCTTTTTTATAACAAGTTTTCATTGAAATGATCATGTATTTTTGTTGTTGTTTTTTTTTTTTGAGAATTTAGTAGTTCTCTGGCTTTCCAGAAGAAAATAAATTTTATTTTAAGAATTGTTATTTTGGACCTTAGCCAAAGGTATAGTCTTTAATAATATTCTTTGCATTAAAAATATGCATATATCCTCAGGTGCACACGTATAGGGGATGGCAAAAGTAGGTTTACAGTTGCGAGTACCCAAAACACAGAGTATACTCTGGTGTTCTGATTTATTAATTATTGTATTATTTATTTGTATTACAACTGTACACCTAGTTTTGCCCTCGCCTGTATATATATTTGCGTAGGAGGCTTTTTGGGAAGCAGACAAGCATCCCCCCAGCCTGCTGGGAAGAGACAGCACGAAACTCCGTGCCTTGCCCTAGGACGCGAAGTTGCCCTGGTGGAGAAGGAACGTCTTAGGTTTCAGGACACCTGGGCAGACAAAGCTGACACCCAGCAGTGCTGTCATCTTCGGTGATTTACTGCGGCGGTCCGCTCCCTACCTGGCCTCAGAGTCCTCGTCTGTCAGATCAGGGACGACTGTGCCTCCCTCCTGCGGCCGGTGCTGGCCAGCGAGGAGGTGGAATCCGCCATGTGGATGTCTGGGGTGTGCCTGTCCCAGGCAGGTGCAGGTGCCCCTCACCTGGAGGCGCTTCCGAACTGTTTTGTTAGTGCTGCTGGGGTTGCGCTCAGCAAGCAGAGTCAGAGTAGCTCTTAAGAAATGAATGACCCACCTTGTGTGAATGCACTCAGGCCGCCATAACAAGAGACTATAGACTGAGGAGCTCCCACGCCAGAAACCAACGTCCTCCACGTTCTGGAGGCTGGCCCTCTGCGGTAAGGGCACCAGGGTGGGCGGTTCCCGCGTGGACTCCTCCTGGCTCGCAGGTGGCCGCCTTCTCGCTGTGACCTCGTATGGCAGACTGAGGCGAGTTCTGGTCTCTGTTCCCCTTTTTACGAGGACATAACCCTATTAGGTGAAGGCCCCGTCCTTACGGCTTCACTTAGCTTTCATTACTTCCCATAGGCTCATCCCCAAACCCAGGCACCCTGGGGGTCAGCACGTCAATGTGGACTTTTCCAGGGACACACTTCAGTCCACAGCACATCTTTGTTCCTGCGTTTTTCTTTTTCACCTGCCTGCCGAGGGAGGGCGTGTCCGTTGTGATTTTCACAGCCACCACCCTCGGTTGTCACGGCTGTGTCCCAGCTCGTCATGACTGCAGTTCCATCGTCCTGTGTGGACGATGGCTGCTCTCCGTGCAGAGCGGGAGGCCCGAGGCACGGAGGGAATGGACGGCACAGCAATGTGTGAGACGGCACTTCCTGCTCTTGGTCAAGTTCTCCATGGAGACGCGGTGGGAGATGGTAGACTTAGTATATGGAGTGTCTCAGCTCGAGTCAGACGACATGGCAATGACCTCGACTTAAGGTGCATCCTTTCCCTGTGGACAGAGGCTCATTTTGTGCCTCCTCCATCTTTCGAGGGTAGAGTTCTTCTCACACACGGTTCTTGGACCGGCGTACCACCAAGGTGGACAGGTGACTTTTGACGCAAAGCTGAGGAAAATGAGCCACCATTTTAACTGGCTTTTTAAGCGTTCCAAACTGAATGCAGACTGAAGTACAAATAATATTTTTGGCTTTCTTTGAGAGGACAAAGTTTCTTTAAATTTTTCAAGTTCTCCTGTTACTCCAAGGTTTTCCTCTCATGAATGTCCCCTGCATCAAAACCCTAAGGACTTCTGCTCACTTACTATCCCGTTCTTTAAAAAAGAAACAGCTAGAAACCAAAACCGCCGTGGCATTACTAGCAGATCTGAAGCCTGGACAGAGAGCCAAGGGAGAGGGCCTCATTTCTGCCTGCCGGAGCACCAGAGCTCGGTCCAGGGCCAGTTAGTACAGCTCTGTTGCGCCCCCTGGACTGGGCTAGGACTGAAATGACCTGTTGACCGAAGGGTGTAACTCTGTACTGAGAGGGTTCTTGGACCTTCTCTTTGTGACGTCAGCGTCCTGCATGTCCTCAGGTGTGCAGGGACGTTTTCAGCCTCGACGTCGATCACCTGATAGGAGCCACTGGCTGCCCAGGGGGACATCAGTCTGCTAAGCAACATGACCTCTGCTTGTGGGGGCACAGTCTGTTCCCCCAGTCATCGCTCATTGTGCACCGCCACTTGGGTTTTCCTAAAGAAAGTGTTAGACGTGGGCGGTGCAGAAAAAAAAAAAACTGACCACTTGTTAAAAATTTAGGGGCATTTTAAGCAGTGTGTTTTAGCCACCAGCACGCAGGGATTTCCCTTCAGAGAAAATTCCCATTTTTTCCAAAGACAAATGATGATGCACTTCTCACCCATGGAGCCAGTGTGATGTGTATAAAAGTCCTTGGTACCTTGGAGGAAGGGTGCGGGAAGACTTTTTTAATTTGCAAAAATGCTCTACAATTAAAGTAGAGTCCAATGTTCTAAATGCTTTCTGCTTTTGAATATAACCGAATATTTTTGGAGATAACCAAATATTTGGCCACCGAGTGTTTTTAAGAACCTATAGGTGCTAGGCATTCTCCTTGCTGGAGTTTCAGCCGTACAAAAGCAGAGCTAACCCTGCCCTCAGAAAACATATGTTCAAAGGAGGGTCATGGGCAATAGCCAAGTGTGCAAATAAATCAATAGTGCTAGGGAGTGATAAGGTTGTGGCGAGGAGGGAGACAGGGCAAGAGGCTACAGAGGGACACGTGGGGGTTGATTAAGGACCATTTTTTAAACTTCTTTTTTTAAGTTGCACTTTTTGATTATCATTTGCATTCAGTATTATATTAGTTTCTGGTGTACAGCACAGTGGTTCGACAATCACATACTCTACAAAGGATCCCCTGATGTTTCCGGTTATTACACTATTCTTTACTGTATTCCCTGTGCTGTACTTTACATGCCCTTGACTGTTTTGTAACTGTCAGTTTGTACAAACTGAGTACAAACTGTGTACAAACTGAGTACAAATTTTCAGCTAGCCCCCCACAGCCCCTCCCCTCTGACCATTATCAGTTTGTTCTCTGTATCTGGGAGTCTGTTTCTGTTTTGTTTGTTCATTAATTTTGTTCTTTAAATGCCACATATAACTGAAATCACAGGGTATTGGTCTTTCTCTGATGGGCTTACTTCACTCAGCCTGGGACCTTCTAGGTGAAGGACCATTTTGATAGCGTTGTGATGGAAAGCCTCAGAGAAGGCGACGTTTGGGCAGAGAAGATGTCTAGTAAGAGTGTGAGTGGATGAGCATACAACTTAATCCCAGAGTTCCATATCTGATGCTAAATGACCGCATTCATGGGCAGTGTGGTTGATGAGGAGTGGGGCTCACGGCCTGCGCGTTAGTGTTCTGAGCTGCTGGAACAGTTTGTCACCAGCTGGGCAAAACAACAGGAATGTATTCCCCAGCAGGTCAGGAGGCCAGAAGTCCCACGGCGAGGCGTCAGTGGGCCGTGCTGTCTCCGGCGGAAGGCTCTGTGGGGTCACTCTTCCTGGCCTCTGGCCTCTGGGGCTCCTGGCATTACTTGGCTTGTGGCCACATCACTGAAGTCTCTGCCTTGGTCTTCCTGTGGCCTTCTCCTTGTGCGTCTCTCCCCTTTTCTTCTGTTTCTTGTTAGGACAGCTGTCATTAGATTTACTCCCTACCTGGGTAATCCGGGATGGATTCTTCTTGGGATCTGTCACTTAATTTTACCTGCAAAGACCTTTTTTCTCACCAAATAAGGACATCGTCATGGATTCTGAAAGTTAGGATGTGACCATATCTTTTGGGGGCCGTTGTTCCAGCCAGTAAAGTGTGCCATCTGGTACAATCACTTTAACAGCAAGTTTTAAAGAAAAAATGAGATGTGGCCTCCAGCAGAATCCTGGGGTGCCGCATGGCTGTGACGCAGTCACACTTCGGGGGTGATGGGCGGAAGCAGCCGGGCCACCGGGAGATGCCTGATACAGCAGAGCCTGGCTCCGGCACCGCTGAACCAGGGAGCTGTTGGCGAGTCTCCCCCGCTCAGTGGGCTTCTCGCTACACTTTACTACCCGGGGGGGATGTCAAAGCCATGGGATGCAGGGCTGTGGGTCTTTGCTGGAGTGTCTCAGAAAACAAATAGCCAGGCTTCCAGATTGAGAAATTTGAAAAGATACCATTAGACCCAGAGGCACAGAGGAGAGAAGCAGTTGACAGAAAACAGAGGCCAGGAGCAAGGCAACAGCGTTCTGTTGGGACGTTTCGCGATTGGGAGGTGAGCACCACTCGCGGAAGCAGGAGAACGGGTGCGTTGCAAAAGCCAGCAGCTTGGGAAGCCTGGATCTCAGCCTAAGAGGAGATTATACCGAGTTGAGCAATTGTCTCTTCTGGGAATGTCCTTGGGGGGTGTGCAGGTGCGCCCGAAGCAGCGATGGCATCGAGGCCGCCTCCCTAGGGTGGCCACTCTGCTCTCAGAATGCATTGCTTAGTCTCTTCTCAGCAGAGTCTTTGCCAGAGGAAGGCAGGGAGGAGCAGGTCCGTGTGCCCAGAGCCTGCCTGAGTTGGGGGTGATGTTTGCTCCATTCTGCGCAACCCCAGCTGTTGCTCCAGGTGCTAAGTTAGACACTTGGTAATTAGCGGGGCTAATTTATTTAATCATGTTTGTACTGTTACTCTTCTCCCAGTTGTTCGTCTTGCCCTGATCCTTCAGGTTTTCCTGGATCCTCTCCCGGGCGTGTTTGTTGGAAGGCGCTGTTGAGGGACGATGGATGCTTGTTGATGCCAGAGATCGGCGCAGGCTCTGGCTCGGTGGTGGCGGCAGGGCGGGGGTGGGGCTGCTGGTCTCCTCCTCCGTATCCCCGCCTGGGGACTGCTGGCGCTGAGGGCCGGAGGAGTCTCTTTCGAGGGGTGCTGTCCCCCGTGCCGTGGGATGTTTAGCAGCATCTCCTGGCCTCTACACACTTCGTGCCATTGTGTCCCCGCCCCTGTCCTGAAAACTTTATAAAACCACCTCTAGATGCTGCCACTGGCCCCCTGTAAGGGGCGTCATTGCTCCCAGTTGGGAGCCCTGTTCTAGTCATGGCTCCGATCACCGATGAGCTTAGCTTGGACTTTCGTGGATGAGAATTATTGTTCAAAGTGCACAGGCTAGGTTGGGGTGATCAGTGTCCTTTCTCAGCCGCCTCCCAGGCTCTTTCTGTGGACCTGCACTGCCAGGACAGAGCGAAGCCCGCAGCCAGGGAAGGGACAGGCTTGGGGGTCAGGAGCTACCACCGCAGCTCCTCCAATGCCAGTTCTTCTCTCAAAGACATGCCACCCTCTGTTATCCAAGAAAGGAAGAAAAGGAATCTGTGATACACTGAGGGACAACAGGTGGCAGGGTTAGTGTCACCAGGAAGATAAAAAGAGCCAGAAAAGCCACTTTTGTGTGGAAGGTGAAAACTAAGCTGCACCAGCTGCTCGGACGGACCTCATCCAACAGGGTGGCCGAGCCTGGGAGGGGAGGCGCTTGTCGTTTCTGGGCTGGCAGGTCACCTGGGGCCAGCTCTCGTGGCTCCTTCTTAAGGGGCCTTCCCAAGCTGCTGACTTATCCAAGAGTCTCATTCATTCTGGGGCCCCCACAGATGCCAGCGTGGTGCTTTCTGTGCAGAAGGTACCTTGAATGTCATTGGCAAACGAATGAAGATCGCTATGTTCTTTAAAAGGGTAAGGTATATATGGAAGGAAGGGGGAGGCGGCGGGGGGAGGAAGGAGGGAGCAGCCACTGAAAACTGTTAGCCTAGAGCAGTACTGCCTAGTGACACGCAAGCCACAAATGCAATTTTAAACTTTCTAGTGACCGCATTTAAGAAAGGACAAAGGAAACAGATGCAATCAATTTTTATAATATATTTTCTATAACACAGTACATCCCCAATCTCACCATTTCAACATGCACTCAATGTAAACAAACTCAGTGAGCTATTCCGCCTTGTTTTGTGCCCAGCCTGGCAATCCGGTGGTATTTTATCCGCACTTGCAGCGCACTTCCATTCAGCCTTGTCGCGTTCCCGGGGCCCCCTGACTGGTGGCTTCTGTCCCGACAAGGCAGGTCTGGGGAGGAAGTTCCAGAGACTGAATATGGGGGATAAACTATTCATCATAAACAGGAATTAAAAATGAGCTTGAGGACTCCTGTGGACAGGTTTCATCCACGAAGGCCCCTTCCTGCCTTGACAAGGGCCATCCCTGCCGTGCCTCCGTGTTATTCCCAAACCATGTCTGTTCACAGCATTTCGGGCGCTGCCGCGCTCCCCTGCCCCGGCCCCTTTGTGGCCCACTCTATTCGCTTTTGTTTCAAAGGCAGGAGCACACAACAACGGGGCCTGCATCCCACAGTGCAGGCTCATTCAAACATGGCTGCGTTTTCTCAATTAATCAGAAGTTCGCTCCCCCGCCCCTCTCTCCTCTGCTCTGTTCTCAGCGTCTTAATCGGGGCCCTAGCCTGACTCCAGCTTCCAGGACAATTTCAGGGGCCGAACTCACACCTGGCCAGGTAAATAAAAACGACCTTAGCCCTTTCCAGGTCGCTCTTTCCTCCTGTACTCATGAGAACATCAGAAGACGTACCCTTGGGAGGTGGTCATGGTGGTGGATGAAGGAGGAGCCCAAGGCAGGACAACAAAGAGACAAGTCACCTCCATGAAGACGCGGCCCTGGGCTCCTGGGACCGGCTTGAGTTTAGCTCTCCCTGCCAGGGTCTCTCTTCCTTCTGCTCCTGCCAAGGATTGAGGGCTCTGGAAACCTGATTTTGTCTTTTCCTTCTGGTGTAGAAGGCCATTTCTTTCTCTCTGATGGTGTCGCCGTGAGGTTTCCAAAATGCCCTGTGGTCAGAGGCTCATGCGTGAGCCTGGTGAGAGGCAGCTGCCTGGGAGGTACGGTTTGATGCCTCCTGAGAAATGGGTCCTCCCGCTCTTCGCTCTGCCCCCACCTCAACCAACAGGTCTGTGATCTCAACCGGGGGGCGATCACGCCCCAGCGGATGCTTGGCAATGTCCGGAGACATTTTGATTGCCACCATGTAGCAAGGAGAGGGGGGGCTGCCAGCACCTAGTGGGTAGAGCCCAGGATGCTGCTAAACAGCCCACAATTTACAAGACAGCCCCCCCCCCCAATAAAGAAATATCTCACCTGAAATGTCTGTAGTGCCCAGATTGAGGATCCCTGTGTCAGAGCACTTTTCCTTTGAATTTTAAATGCTTTTTTCCCCCCCTCCAAAAGAACTTTGTTTTAACCTGCAGAAGCCCCTGGGAGGGGTTGTCTACACTCAGACATACAAATGATTAAATTACTACCCTGCCTATCAGTTAACACCTTCTAGGACTTTGGAGGCAGTCAGCTGGGTGCCTGAGGAAGGGGGTGGGAGCCCCTGAGGGAGAGGGAGGGAGGGAAGGGCACCGAGTGACCACCTAAATGCTACAACTTTCTAACGTTTTCAAGGGAAGGCATGTGCTTTCCTGCTAAGGGTCCCATTTCATTATTTGTCCTCTGATCGGCAGAGCCCTGGTAAAATCCAGTTTAGGACTCACTACTTGAATCTCTAAAGCTAGAATAATGAACTAGCTTTTCTTGATGTTGCGAAGAAATCTGCCTTACCCAGATTAGGCAAAGGTGTACACTCAAAATTTCCCTTGCTCTTAGTGGGGTCCAAATCAGCAGTGTTTATCTGTATGGAGGTCTCTGTAGGCAAAGAAAGAAAGAAAGAAAGAAAGAAAGAAAGAAAGAAAGAAAGAAAGAAAGAAAAAGAACAAACAGCCTACTGGTCTACCAAGCCTCAGGTATGGGTTGGCTTGGAGTAGTTTACCTGGGGTGGGTGGAGCCTTGGTCTGTCTTCCTGCAGGCCATCACTGGTCGTTGTGATTATCACAGCTTGCGAAGACTTAGACTCTTCAGAGATACGCATTTCACTTCCAGCTGACTCAGTCAAGTGGCCCCAGGTGTCTGTCTACCAGGGCAGGTATATCCTGGGTCCAGGTGTTGGAAACACTAGGATTCTGTCCATGGATGACACCCTTCTTTCTGAGCTCCTGAGGGGCTTGGAGCCTGAGACCACAATACAACCTTGACTTTGCTTTGGTCCCACCCAGAAAACGCTCCCCCCAGAGGAGCCATTGGAGTTGCTTGGCCGATTGGGAATTTGTGCAGCAGGTTTCTGATGACGTTACGGGCGATCTGGAGTCCGTCACTCCTGACAATCTTCGGCCCCACGCCTCTCCTTGCAGAGCTATTGTGAAGATTAAAAGGCATTTGGGGCCTGAAGGGAAGAGAGGGAACATAATTCTGCGTTGGGGGGTGGGGGGAGCCTTTTCTGTTGCTGAGAAAGAAGAATGTGACTTAGCAGGATGTAGCTTGGCTGTTTCCCAGTGTTGTCTGAGATTGCTTTCCAAACTTCAGTCTCACCTCCAGATCTTTTATTTTAACCATGAACATTTGCATTTTTTTCTCTTTTATTCTTAATTCTTTAAATGGTTCGCCTGCCCCAAACAACTTTGTTAGGTATACTGAATTAGGAATCATTCTGGGCTCGGGTAGGGCTAAGAAGGTCTGTCACTTGCTAGCTGTGTGACCTAGGGCAAGTCACCTAACCTCTCTGGACCGCACAGTTTCTTGTTCATAAAGTCGAGTCACACTGACCTAGCAGAGTTGTCACGAAGATGAACAAGCAACGTCAATGAAGGAGCATTGTAAAGCATGACAAAGAAGTGTCTTTTATTACTAGTACTGAGGCTTTAGTTTTTAAACTTTCCCCCAGCGGGGACCTTTCCTAGTCTAAAGCAGGGGCCTTCGCCAGCAGACCTGTCACTCCTCAGACTTTCCCTCACTTTCTAACCTCTGGCCTCCACGGTTCAGAGCAGTCACTTATTGGAAAAGACAAGAATTGGGTGGAAGCAAGAAGGGGTAGGAATTTGAAGTAATTGCCCCGGTTGTCTAATTATAGATGCTGTTCCCCATTAGTCCCCGAGCTGTGTGCAAGGAGCAGAAATCATTTGGGTCCCCATTAAGAGGGTAGATTCTCCCTGCCACCACCGTCGGCTACGTTCTGATTTTTCACCGAAGGGGGGACTATGCACTTTAATAAGCGCCTTTCTCCAATAAAAGCCAGGTGGGAGCCCGGCAAAACCCACATCTGCCAGTCCAGACTCTTCTGTCTGCGGCCACTTCCTCCCCTTCTGCCAACTTACCTCGTTCCTTGGGTCCTTTCACCATTTTGCTCGGCCAGTAGCACTTTGCCACCTTGACACGCTGACTGTCGCTTGGAGACGGGGAGAGCAGGGCTGGGAGGGCGTGCAAACAGGAGAGGAAGAGATTAGAAGAAGGGGTGGCATGGCAGCCCATTAAAGAGGAATAAATTCTGCAGAGGGGAAGCGAGAGGTCCCTCCCGGTGTCTCGGTAAATCATTTTGTTTTATGGACGGATGCGGAGGGAAGCAGGAGATGGGCTGGCCCTGATAACCAGGGTCGTTTCTCCTACTGACGCCTGTCTGAGTGTGGGGGTGTTCCCTGTGCGAACCACCTCGAGTTGGAAGCCGCTGGAGCTTCTCTCTTTAATTTATTGTCCTCATTATTCCTCTAAAATCAGAACCGCAGTTACTTAAGGAGAGCATTTGAAGAGTTTTATTAGAAAAGCATGGCTGGTTTGTGTCTGCCGTCTGTTTCCCCAGAACGCCCCGCATCGCGAGCCCCTGCGTAGGCAGTGCGGCTACAAGGATGGGGAATTTGTAGGTTGCCTGCAATAGCCTCATTGCTAGAAGTTATATTTATACCGGAAAGCTTCTTTCAGACCCAAAGTTCATTATAAGCGCAGGATCTCAGACCTCGCTTCTCTTTGTCCTGTTAACGGATCTGTCAACCAGAAAGGCATTCCTAAGGGGCGCATTCACCAACCGAGGGCCCCAGAGGCCTGGGTATGTATGGGTGTGTATTTATCTGTTTACTGACTCCTTGCGCTAAAATGGCTTGAGTTCGTTGTCCATATTTAAATTGTGGGTATTTCATGTGAAATTCGGGATCTCCAGCTTTACTGGGAAACATGGCATGACTGAGGCTGGAGCCATGTTCTTCCTTGGCTGCAGACCTTGGGTCTGTCCCAGTTCCTCTCACCTCCTAGTCCAGTCTTTGGTCCAGCCAGCTTCACTCATTTCTGTTTTCTGCCTGGTCTCTGAAGATGACTGAGGTTAGAGGAAGCCTTGAATTACCCACCAAAGGAAAGGAGGTGCAGAGGGAACCCATGCATGGAATTGGGGTGACCCCAGGGGTGTGGGCATGTTCCTTTCTTCAGTGAGCTGCAGGACCCGTCTCTGGAGTGTGGACTTGGTAGGCAGGTGCCCGTACACTGGCTGGCTTGGAGGTAGATTCTACCTGCCCCCGTCCCTGCCCCCAAAGCAGCTGTGTCACTTTGGACAAAACACCTCCCTTCTCTGGGCCTCACTCTGCTCATGTTTAAGGTGAATTGGTTGGAATACATTAGTAGTTAAAAGAGATTGTAGCCAGGTATCCCTTTGTGTCAACAAAAGCTTTTGTGAAAGTTGAATGCAGTAACCCTCTTTGTCCACCAGGGGCGTGTTCCGAGCGAGACCCGCAGTGCTGTCTGCCCCCGTCCATGCTGTGTTTTCTCCTACCCATACATTCCTACGATAAAGCTACATTAATAAATCAGGCACGGTAAGAGACAAACAACAGTAAGTCACAATAAAATTGAACAGTTACCAGAATATACTGCAATAAAAGTTAGTGAATGTGGCCTTTGTCTCTTTAAACGTCTTATTTTACTGTACTCACCTTTTCACTGAAAGGTGAATGTTTTACAGCCCTGACTGGTGTAGCTCAGTGGACTGAGCACGGCGGGCCTGCGAACCAAAGGGTTGCTGGTTCGATTCCCAGTCAGGGCACATGCCTGGGATGTGGGCCAGGTCCCCAGTAGGGGGCACACAAGACACAACCACGCATTGCTGTTTCTCTCTCTCCTTCCCCTCCCCTCTCTCTAAAAATAAATAAATAAAATATATTTTAAAAAATAAAGGATGTTTTACAGCTTCTCTCTGGCATATCCTTATGGCCTGCATCACTGCTCTTGTGCTTTGCATCATTATTAAGTAAAATAAGGGTCATTTAACACAAGCACTGTGACACTGCCACAGTCATTCTGATGACCGGGATGGCTCCTAAGTGACCAGCGGGCCAGGAGCATCTGTAGTGAGGATTTGATGGTGAGAGGGATGAGTCACATCCCAGGCAGGGGGAAGCAGGATGGTGCGAGATTTCACCGAGCTACTCAGAACAGCACACAATTGAAAACGTACGCGGTGTTTATTTCCAGCATTTTTCACTTACCGTTTTTGGACCGCAGTTGCCTCGGGAAGCCGAGACCTTGGATGAGGATTGGTTGGCTGCGGCAGCGGAAGGGGGCCGGGCGGACTGCAAAGGCATGCCTGGGTTTTCGCCGCCCCCTTCGGAGGTCTGAGTCCCACCTGGTGCGAGCAGACCTGAGCCTCGCTGCCTGCCGAGTGGCTGCGGGTAAACTTTTTAGAGGTTATTCCAGGGGTCACTGCATGAGACAAATAAAAGAATATTTCTATATCCTCAAACTATAGATGATGCTCATAATATAGGAATGGCTGCTGTGTGCAAGTGTTTCTTCTAGGCCCGGAAGTACGAGATCTGGTTCCTATCCTCAAGGGCCAGGCAGACCAGTATAACACAAAGTAGAACTTCGGAGTGCTAGATTAGCAGTCCAGGCAGCTTTGGTGGGAGAATGGGGCAGGCAGGAGTGTCTGGGGGAGAGGAGTAAAAGCTTTGAGGAAGCCTTTAAGGATCACTGGCTTTTCTTGGCAGGACTGGAGCAGGAGAGGAACGGTGGCCATTTCAGGTGGAAGCGTGCTTGGAGGGGAGGGCTTCCGGGACTGGCCAGTAGTTAGGTGGGGCTGGAGGAGGGGAGTGGAGGACATGGGGTTCCGATGGTGGGTGGAGTCAAAAAGGGAGAGGATTTCAACAGCCAGGCCTGGGAGTTTGCAGAACTTGGAAGGCTTTTTATTTGCTTGGGATTAGCTTGACCTGACCCTCCTGCAGCAAGATAGGGAGAGAGAGGTGGCAGTGAGCAAGGGGCGACAACAAGAGTCTGCCGCAGAGCCTCGGCAGCGGTAAAGAAAATGGGGTGGGGGGAGAAACAGAAGGCATTGGGGAGGTGATATTGGCAACGTGGGGACCGAATGCTAACACAGGAAAGACAGGGATGCATCCAAGATGATGTCAAAATGCAAGCCCACACCCTGGCTGGGTGGTTCAGTTGGTTGGAGCACTGTCCAATGCACCAAAGGGTTATGGGCTTGATTCCTGGTCAGGGCACATGCCTGGGTTGCGGGTTCAATCCCCAGTCAAGGTGTGTATGTGAGGCGACTAATCCATGTTACTTTCTTGCAGCGATGTTTCCCCCCTCCCCCTTCCTTCCTCTCGCTCTCTCTCTCTCTCAAATCAATGAAAATATCCTCAGGTGAGGATTAAAAAAAAAGCATAAGCCCAAGCTCAACGAGTCTTTGTTATTTTCCTAATAATTTAATTTGTGTTAATTGGGTGTCTCCCCTGTGCTGAGATCTGGGGTTAATGCGTAAGCTGAGTCAGAGAACTCGGGGGGTTACGATGAGTTCCTGGAATTGCCTGAATGTTGTACGTGGCGTGATGTCTACTTGCCTGCTGGAGATGGGAATGTGGAGTTAGGCAGAGGCAGCGCCTTTATGTATCTGAACGATATTCATTGGGTCCCTCTTTGCATCAGATAATACCAGGTTCTAGGGATAAATGCATGCATGGTGTCTAGTTCCTTTTGGAGCCCAGCAAACAACCACTTGCGGGAGGTAAGCGTGGAACAAAGAAAGTACAAGGGTGTGGAGCGAATAAGGTGGAGTGGGGCCCACGAACAGTCAGCCTCCCTGTTTACAGGACCCTGGTGGGGGGCGGGTGCATCCACTCCCAGGAAAGATGTAGCCTTGGGGTGGGCCCATAGCCGGAGAGCTGGGAGATGAAGGAGAGGAGAGAGGTTGAGTCTGGACCCTGGAGCTTGGTGGTGATAAGGTGGGTGGGCGACGTGGGTGGATTGAGGGGTACACAGGATGGCAGAGGAAGAACAGGGCTTGTAACGGGGATGAGGACTAATAATAACAAACATTCCTAACCACCAGCTGAGTTTGGACAGTAAGCCACAGTCTTCTAAATGTGATACATGCATTGTCCAAGTTCATTAAACAACAATATAGTAGGCACTGTTTTTACCCCATTTTGCAGATTGAGGCTCAGAGAGTCAAGAAGAGGTGACTGGCTCCAAGGATGACTGTCTGGAATTTTGGGCGCTTAGCTCCCAAAGAGTCACTTTCTGATCTGCACGGAGGCCACGGGGGTTGCCCAAAATAGAACTAACCACGCTAGAGCCTCTTCTGAGAGTCTTGGCCTCAGGTGCACCGCACTTTCTTCCACCCAGCCTCCCCTGACCTTGCTGCACAAAAGCCAACATGAAAGGGGAGGCCGGGGAGAGAGAGCTGTGTTAAAAATGTGCCGGCTGTTTGGTTAGAGGACTGTGGCTGTTCAAACAAGCCTCTGAGCTGCAGGGTTTCTCACCGCAGGCGAATTAACTTGGTCTTTGTGCCTCTGGTCGGCGCGGGATGAGGCAGGGAGGTGGAATCCTGCAGGTGTGGTCGCCGGCCGAGGTTTTATATGTTTCGCTGCACAGTTCATGGCTAATGACAGGGCACCGGCAGGTAGGGACATGATCGAGCCCTTGGGCTTGCACATGTGTGGTTGGGCAAAAGACAATTGCAGATGTTCCTGGAATTCCCAAACCGGATACAAAATTGCTAGCAGGATATAGAGAAAGAGGAAGAAGCCACGTGTTTTACATAATGAGAAGCTTGCCTCCTACCGATGGCCTCTTGAAGCCCTTGGTGGGTCGGGCCTCCTGTTCCTGAAGTCCCAGGGATTAGTGAACCCGCGTGCGTGTCTGCAGGGCAGAGCCCTGCTCCAGCAGCCGGCTTTCTCTCGCTCTGGTCGGTTTAGCTCCAAGGTCCGTGGCTTTCCACCGGGTGTGGTGGGCCCAGAGGCATCCAAGGAGTGCTCTTCTACCAGATGTGCCTTGGTGCCTGGGATGGAAAAGAAATCCGGCAGAGGGCCTAAAAGGAACTGAGAACAGCCACCCCAGCTCTCTTCCCTGGGCGCACCTCCCACCCCACCCCCCCTTGAATGGAATTCTGTCTGGGTGGCGGCAGAAGGGAGCTCTGCACTGAGGGCCTTTTGCGGGTAGTCGGGAAGGTGGAAGCTTGCAGTGGGGAGGGCTGGGCTGGGAGAAAGACAAAAACTGAAGATTTGGGAGATCAGGCTGGAGGCAGAGGCCTCTCCTGGGGAGTTGTGAGTGAGGGAGTCCTGTGTCTGGGTATCCTGGGGGAGAACGGCAGGGGCCGGTGAGCTGATTCCATTGCCAGAGCTGAAAATAATGAGCCAAGCAAGGCTCAGGTCCCTGTGATCTGCCCCCTTCAACGGCATTTCGCTGCAGGACCCACCATGCGGGGGGTGGGAGGGGGCGTTTTGTTTGTGAAAGGCGTCTCCCACCTCCCTTGCCCCATTGCTAGACTGTTCTCAGAGTCCCTTCGAGCTCTGTCTCACTTGGCAGAACGTGTGAGAAGGAATTTGTGCAGGAAGGAGATGGGCGTCCCTCCTCAGCAGCAGCCCTGACGTGTGGTTTTTGGGAACGAGTCATACCACACCTGAGGCTTTCCGAGACTTCTTCCTATCACCTCCCCCTAGAATAGTCGATTGTGTAAGGGTGCCGGACCTGCCTCTCTGTCTGGAGTCAGGTTTCTTGGGTTCAGATCCGTGCTACAGGAACTCGGGGTGTTAATTATATGCTCACCAGCCTCAGTTTCCCCGTCTATGAAAACAGGGGTGACCTTTAACTGCCTCGTATGTTAATATGAGTGAGAACAAACAGTTTTCCATGTTGAGTCCTTTCACATATGTGCTCAATAAGTGTTCGTTATTATTGTCACTATTAATATATTTCTTTCAAAACAAAGACCTCACAGAGGGTTTCCTTTTAAAGATTTTATTTATTTATTTTCAGAGAGAGGGGAAGGGAGGGAGAAAGAGAGGGAGAGAAACAGCAATGTATGGTTGCCTCTCACATGGCCCTCACTGGAGATCTGGCCTGCAACCTAGGCATGTGCCCTGACTGGGAATCGAACCGGGACCCTTTGGTTCCCAGCCCGCGCTCAATCCACGGAGCTACACCAGCCAGGGCTCCTTTTAAACATTTGATTTTAGGCCGGTTGGCAAACGACGGTCCTCAAGCCAAAACCAGCCTGCCGCCTGTTTTTGCACATTCGTGAGCGAAGCACTGTTTTCACATGAACCGTTTATTTAAAAAGTATTTTTTGTGACCCATGAAAAATGATATGAAATCTACCTTTTGGTGCCCAGGAATAGTTTTGTGGGGACTGAGCCATGCACGGCTGTTCGCGGGTCGCCTGTGGCTGCTTTCGTGCGGCTGAGGCGCGGAGTGAGTGGACTAGCTGGGAGGCGGGCCCTGTAGCCCGCAGAGTTGAAAATACTCACTATCTGGCCCTTTACTGAAAGTTTGCCATCCTGGTTCTAGATGACTGATTATTAACCAGGGAGGGTAGGCGTAGGCACCTAGAATGAAAGTTAAAGCATGTACGCTGGTTGGTATAAAGCCCACCAACAATCAGAGAAGATAAAATTTTGCTATTTTATTTTATTTATTTTATTATTTTTTAAAATTTATTTATTTATTTTCAGAGAGAGGAGAAGGGAGGGAGAAAGAACAATGTGTGGTTGCCTCTCACATGGCCCTCACTGGGGACCTGGCCCGCAACCCAGGCATGTGCCCCGATTGGGAATCGAACCGGGACACTCTGGTTCCCAGCCCGCGCTCAATCCACTGAGCTACACCAGCCGGGCCAAAACTTTGCTATTTTAAAAAAAGAGAAGGGCAAACTGGGTCCGAGGTCTGGAAATCCTACAGGGATGCTCATGCCATTTTTTTCAGAAATAAACTCTGAGTTTCAGGACAGCCGCCACAAGAGTGTGCAGAGGCTGCATGTTCCTTTAAGGAATGAGCCCTCGAGGTTGTTGAATGGGCCTGTACCAGTGGGTGGGGGTGGGAGGGGAAGGAGAGCAGGGGGATGCAAGCACATCTCTATCCCCCCTCTTTTGGACAAGTGGGGTCCTATACCCTGCCTCATCCCTCTTTGTTCTGGAAAGGATTCGGTCCAGCAGCCGGGACCCTTGGATGTGCAAAATCGCCAACCCCAGCAGAAGCAAGCGCCTGGGGCTGTGGTCATGAAGGGTGAGCTGAATGGAGTGTCACTGGTGATTTAAGAGAGGTGACCCTGGAGCTCAGCTTTGAATTTTTCAACTCAGGGAAACTTTTTCCTTGCCTTTTTCTCCCTGCCCACGGTGCCCCTCATCTCTGCTCCCACTCCTTGCTGTCACTGGACCCGGTGTGTGCGCTTGGGATGATGAAGGAGGGAAGGCAGGGACAGAGTGAAGGCTGCCCTAAGCAAACACCCATCTCCACACTGGGGCAGCAGCCAGCAGGCCTGGCGCAGCCACGGGGATGGCACAGGGTGGAGACTGAGTAATGGACAGGAACCGCTCATCTCCGGGTGACCTGGCTGAGAACGAGTTTATGAATCACCCCAGCAGTGGCTCTTTGCTCTGGAGGAGCCACTCACACATTCCCAAGGGAGCCAGTGTCTGGGAGACGTGACGTTGTCGCTCGGACAGGAGTTTCAACCGCGTGTGGCTTCGCAGGAACTTGTTCCCATGGGGAACACCCAGCTCTGTGTGAAGTATCCCAGGCAAAGGAGATGGGGCTCTGAGGCTCCCTGTGCGTGCCTGTATGGGTGCGTGTGTGTGTGCGTGTGCGTATGTGTGTGTTTTAAAGGTTGTGGCTCACCCATTCTGGGCCCCCTTTGAGCTGCTGCCTCTGTCCATCGAGGGTGGTGAGGACTCGTCCGCACGATCGAGAGGGAGGAGGTGGCTCTGATGGATGGCCTGCCTGTCCGTTGCCATCCCGGCATTTTTCTCAAAGACTCTCTCTCCACAAAATCCTGCTCCAAACCCACGATTTGCACAAAACGTTGCCTGCCCGACCACTGTGTCTCCTCGTTTGGCCCGCACACTCAGATTGTGTGGGTAGAGAGGCTGGCCGCCTTTAATGGATTTCAGAAAGGCGAGGCCAGCCCTGTAGAGCCTCCGTACTTTCTCTCAGGCATCAGCCTTGGAGCTCTGGCAACTGTTTCCAGATAAATGGCCCATCGGGCCTTCTCACTGCGTGGATAGGTCCTAAGAAAAGGAGCAGGCCTCACAACCGCATTTGCTCTTGCAAACCTGAGACACGTGGCAAACCGAACACAGAGAGGCCTTGCCTTTGCATTGTTGCCAGCCACAGCTAAACCTTTCTTTTATATTTTTATAAAATCTTTATTTTCCCTGACCTGTGATGCCCCCCTACCGAAAAGCCCTTGGCATGTCCCTACCTTCCTGGGTAAGAAGAATAAGAAAGCCTTTCAAACATCATCTCTCTTACGCCAGGAAGAGGAGGAATCTAGTGGATGCCTCCTTAACAATGAAAAAGCAGGGAGCTGAGAAGGGTTCCAGGGAGGGTCAGTGGCAAGCGGATCGGGACATGCTTTGGTTGGGGTGCCTGCTGCCCCGTCAGGGTGGCTGTATAGCTGTCCCCAGCACTCGCTAGTACACAGTGCTTATTTAAAACAAAACAAAGCCCCCTAAAAACAATGAACCACAGTTACAAGTTCATATTTATAAACTCGTTATTTTATTGAGCCGGACTGTGCCCTGTGGATGTATTGAAAGTCCCTGGGGCACCTACCGAGGTTCATTCCAGCCTTGACAGTGGCCCTTTCTAATGAACTCCTCGTTTCCTGTGTGAGTGTGTGTAGCTTTAAGGGCCTCGGAGTTCCTCGGAAGCAGAGTGAGGATGTTTGTGGACTGGGTGCTAAGCTAATACCCGGTAACTGGGTTTTGTTTTCTTTGCCCCCGACTCTGGGTAGAAGCAGATAGAATGACCACATCGTGGGCATGGCTCACGGAAATGACCACCCCTGCCTGGGCGGAGGGCACGTGCTGTGGTTATCCTTGGATCCTGGAGAGCTATCTGAATCACATTTGAAAACCACTTTCCTTTCTTCCCCTAATCACAGACTTTGCTTCCTGTTTCCTTCCTGCCACGCTCTTTCTGAAAATGAAATGTAACCGTGCCTCCAGCCAACTACTTGGGTGGGGCGATTTGCAGAGCCTCTGCTGGGGACGCTGGACCCACGGCCTCGCCTTCGAGGAGAGCTGCCTGCAGGCCACAGCTTAGCTGTTTTCTGGTTTATTGTCTCATGATAGGTTCGAAGCACGGGTCAGGTTTCTCCTGTTCAGAGGCTACTGCTTTCCGACAAACTCTAAGGGATTAAGGGCTGAATGCAGGTGGGTTTCTTCCCCCTCCTGTCGCTGTCACCTGGACATTACCATGGCGATAATCCTCCCTGAAACAAAAATAAAGGGCAGAACCGGTCGGACGGAAAGTGTGGCCACAAACTCTCTACTGAGACTGAGAACTGGTGGTGGGGAAGGGGGAGGCGGGGCAGAGAGGTGGGGGCGTGCCTGGCGGCTGCCCGGATCCTCTGGTCGAGCCCAGAGGAGGGGCAGGTAGAAATGGAGAGGGTGGCCCAGGGGAACAGCCAGGATTGAAGTCCTGTCCTCCGTCTGACTGCACTGCAGGGAAAAGCTTCCTTGTAGTTCCTTGGTGGATTAGGCTGGAGTCTTTCTTTCTGCAGCCAGCAATCCTGTCTGGTCTCCCTCTGCCTTGGGGAGGAACAGAACAATAGATCCATAATCTGTCAGTAGAGATTAGCCTAGTTGTGAATCACAGGGAGGGAGGGAGGCTGGGGATTATAATCTGCTCTGCAAGGTCTTGTGGGCTGAGCGGTGGTGGAGGTTTTTGGCTTCTTGAAAAGCCGAGGGGTTTAAGAAGGCAGGTTTCACTGTGTCAGCGCTGAGAAACCGGTTTGGAGTTTAGGAAGCAAGCGCCCACAATAGGCAGATGAAGAGAGGTGGATTTTATTTGCTGCTGAAAAGGTGCATTTGCTGTTGCTTTTTTTTATTCTTCCAATTTTAAGTCCCCTGTGGAATGTTGCAAGGGGGGTTGGCAGATTCTAAGAGAAAATGCTGTTGGCTCAGGTTAACTTCTCCACCAAAGCACAGGGCAGTGACGTGCAGTTAGTACTGACAAGCATTTCACTGTCTGGATTTTCTGGAGATTCTAGAAAGAAAGGAAAAAAAAACAAACAACCGAAAAAAACCAGAGCATAAGGTGGTTTTGCACGCAGGCTTCCTGGGGCGGGGGGCGGGCGGGGAAGGTGTTCTGGTAACCTGGCTGACCTTTGAAGTCTTCCCTCGCACTAAAGAATGAGACGCCTGCATTTCTGGGTGACATACCCAGATGGATAAGGCAGCTGCTGACGTGTTCACCCAACAGGTATTCACTGAGTGCCTACTACGTGCCAGAGGCTAGTCATGAACAAAACAGAAAAACATCTTTGCCCTCCATTGCTAGAGAGAAAGCAGACCCTCACTAGATAAACAAATATCCAGAGGTGATAAGTGCTATGAGAAAAATAGAGAGGGAGAGATGCTGCTGCTAAGAATGTGACCAGAAACAGTTTTCTCAGGAGATAACATTTGAGCAGAGACCAGGCAGGTGTACCTGGGAGAAGAATGTTCCAGGCCAGGGGTCAGCAGTTGATCGTCCTCCGCCCAATGGCCACTTGTTTTTGTAAATAGTATTTTATTGGCTCGCAGACGCACCCCTTCCTTTCTGTATTGTCAATGGCTGCTTCCTCATGAATGCAGCAGAATTAAATGGTGGTGGCCGTAGTCACCGGGCCTGCAAACCTAAAAAGTATCTGACCTTTGACAGAGTTTGCCAGCTCCCAATCTGGGCAGGAGCAAAGTGCAAAGGGCAAAGCGCGTGCACTATACTTTCCGTATCTATTCTCCTGGAGATGGACAACTAAGTTGTCCCCAGCTCTTTGGCACAAGAGACAAATTCTTCAATAAGCATCCTTCCCGCTTCACTGGTTTCCCTGTGTGAGAGTCCACGAGTGGAGTTATTTTTTATATTAGGATGAGCAAGGGAGCATAGAACTGCCAACCAGCAATTTTAATCAAATTTAAAACCCTGTCTTGTCTTCCTGCTGCTCGTCTTGCCGCCGGGGCTGTCGATTCTCTCAGGCATGTAGGGCTCATTTGGGCTCCATTTCAGGTCCGTTTTACCCTCGTGGTTCTCAGGAAGGTGTGTCCACCATCGAAGGAGACCGTGTCCACGCAGGTCCTTAGAAACCCATAAGGCCTGGTGCACGTTGGGGGGTAGGCAAGGGTGATTTTCTTAACCTCAGTGTTGTAACTTATCCATAGTACAGATTTAAAAAATTTTCTT
The DNA here is from genome assembly GCA_004026765.1 of Micronycteris hirsuta. NCBI lineage: Eukaryota > Metazoa > Chordata > Mammalia > Chiroptera > Phyllostomidae > Micronycteris > Micronycteris hirsuta. The sequence goes on along the minus strand of PVJI01007785.1, from coordinate 46,040 downwards.
TTAGTTTTCACCCTTCCTCAGCGTCCCCCCTGTCTAGACTGAAGTCTTCTTAAGAAAGAGTGGGATCCATTTTTCTAGTCTCAGGGCCTGGCAGAGGGACGACACCTAACAGGGACAGAGCAGATGCTTTTGGAATAAAGAAATGCCAGCTCCTGCTAAGTGCTTTTACCTGAAGTAGAAAATCGTTACTTTAAGAAAGTTACATTCTAAAAAATTTGCATTCTAAAGCCGAACAGAAACGAGTTCAGGCACAATTTTTTTTTGGTGTTAGTGTTTGGAGGGGACATAGCATGCTTTTTTAAAACACAGATTTTAGAGAGAACAGACACATTCGCTGGTTGTTTCTTGTATGTGCCCTGACCAGGGATCGAACTTGCAACCCTGGCGTATCCGGGCAATGCTCTGACTAACCGGGCCAGGGCATGCCGAGTAGACACTGGAAAGCATCCTGATCGTGGATCGTAGTTGATGGTGGACAGTGGATTAGCTTCGCCGTCTGGGCTGCAGAGAATAGAGATAGGTAAGGGTGCAGAACTATGTGTTCTTACCGTGTGATCTTTGCCCACACCTGTTCTCCGGCCGGAAATGCCCAGCCTGGGTCTTCTCTGCAGGCCTGGGTCTTTCTTGCTGTTGCAGATCCAGCTCTTCCACAAAGCAGCCTCGGTCCTCAGGCATTTTCCTCCTGACTTCACCACATGTAGAAGCCGTGCCACTCCTATTTGTCCAGTGAATCGCATACCACTTGTGGCATCTCTCTAGGTGGGTGCCAGGGACTAGACCGTGGCCTGGGTGTCCGGCTGGCCCTGGGAGGGCTAGCTCTGAGCTTTCATGTGGCAGGCTCAGTGAATGTTGATTTCTTGATTGGCAGGATTGCCCATTGATAATATAAGCATTGTAAATTGCCACGTTAATCTCTGTTACTAGCCTAGTTGGTTTCATTCTCCAAATTACAAAGTAGGGCTGACCTAGAGGCATGGCCTCCAGGTTACTCATCTTTACAATGGGAGCAGTGTGGCCTGCTTCCCAGGGCTGTCGTCACGATGCCTGAGGGGCTCCCTCCACGAGCTGAACCCCCAAAGAGACGGGGCTCTGGTTCTGGAAATTGTGCCGTCGGTGTTTCTCCCCCGTCCTTTCTGCTGACGGCCCAAGAGAGGCTCCTTTTGCGAGTTGTAGCTTTGTTTTAGATACTTGGTGCTGGTCTCTGAGCAGAGCTGACACCAAGTCTTCGAAATTAGACAATTTTTTTTTTTCCTGGTGTCTCTGTAATTGACAGTCTTAACTTTGCATGAACCAGGAAGTTTGGCCACTTAACTTCCTTGTGATCTAGGGAGGAGGTGAGGAATTAGAATGCCAGGAGAAAGGGGAGGGGGGAGCTGTGCCAAGGAGCCGTGATAGAGGTCGCTCAGCGGCTGCCCCTGGTGGGTGCTGGGCTGGGGGTGGTGATAGGACCTCTTTCCTCTTGCCTATTGGGTGGCTGCCAATGCAGATTTTAATTCTTTTCTTTAAATAGTTTTGCTGCAGCTGATTTTTAAATGTTCAGAGCAGCCCATTGTATAAGCCTTTGCCTCATATTCGGAGTAACAGGGCCATGACGTGTTCTTCAGCCCGCTCATTGGCAGGCACAGTGCAGTGTGGGAGAAAATTCTCCACGAAGGATGCCTCCCCGGGCCTGTTCTGTCGCAGACTGAACCTGTCCTGGGACACGCCATGGATCCGTTCTCTCTGGGCCTCAGTTTCTCCCCTGGAAGAAGGAACTCGGAGGCCTTGTAAGACCCCCCTGGAACCCCGGAACATTTCCGAATGGGCTCCCCGCCCTCCTTCCCAATGACTGTCCCAATCTCACCCTTTTTCTGGCTTCTAAGCAGTTACACCAGCTGAGACAAGCAGGTGTCCTCTGAGCTCGGGAGATCTGATAAGCAGGGCCTGACCCCCGGGGAAAGGTCTGAAACAGAGATGGTTTCTAAACATTCTTGGTTGTGACTCAGACATGGGTGAAACTCGTGTTCATCAGTCAGCACAAAACGGGGCCTTCCGGAATGATGGTATTTGGAATCGAGGGGCCCAGAACTGATGCCTGCCTGCCTGCCCTCGGGACCTTGAGCCGTGGTTCTGGAGTTGGAGCAGACGTGGGCAAGAATGCTTCTCTGTTAAAGGATTTAGTCTAATATTTACTACTTAAATCTATTTAGTTTTTTTTAAATGTATTGATTTGAAAGCAATAGTTCTCAACAGAAGAAGGAGGTTGCTCCCCAGGGGACACTGGGTAATGTCTGGAGACATTTTTGATCGTCACCCCGGGATGGGAGGATGCTACTGGCATCTGGTGGGTGGACGAGGCCAGGGATGCTGCTGAACATCCTGTGATGCACAGGACAGCCCCCACTGCAAAGAATTATCCAGCCCCACATGCCAGTAGGGTTGACTGAGGTGAACAAACTTGTGTTTAAAGAAGCACTACTTTAGCCCTGGCTGGTGTAGCTCAGTGGATTGAGTGCAGGCTGGGAACCAAAGGGTCCCGGTTCGATTCCCAGTCAGGGCACATGCCTGGGTTGCAAGCCAGGTCCCCAGTGAGGGGGCCATGTGAGATGCAACCACACATTGATGTTTCTCTCCCCCTCTGTCTCCCTCCCTTCCCCTCTCTCTAATAATAAATAAATAAAATCTTAAAAAAAAAAAAGAAGCAGTACTTTAAAATGATATTTAGTGACCCAGTGACAGTGCCCGTACAAGTGAAAAAGAAAAAAATACTAAGCACAATGAAATCAAAACCATGTTTATAAATTCTAGGTCAATGCTCCTGTCCCCTGGGCTTGAGGTTCTCTTTCTCTTTATGCTGAAGGGGAGTTAGCACAAGGAGAGGTCATGGCCATGGCCACCTGAGGAGAGCCTTCTCTTTATATGTCATCAGTGGGATTAAGGAGAGCTAGTCCCTCCCTCTGAAACAAAACTGCCCACCCCCAACCCCGTGATGTCATTCATCCCAAACTTGGGAACCGCTGTCTCCATGCCACGGGCATAAGTATAAGCTGCAGAAGGTAATTGCCTACGAGGATCGACTCGCTGTACCTCTGGCTCCTGGGTGCTTCCAGCTGATCATTAGGCATAGATGGGAATCTTTTTTCTCTTTTTTCACAGGTAGTTATAATAATAATAGCCCCCTTTAGGCACACGCTTTTTCATCTTCAAAGCACATTATAAACATGAGCTAATCTCTGTGCTCTCCAGTGAGGTCAGGAGTCCCATGTTTTACTGGATGGAGCCACCAAGGAAAGAGAGGTGAAGTGAGTCACCAGCTGTCGGGCTGGGAGCTGGGCGAGGGGAGATTTGAGATTCAGTTTTACAGTTGCTGGACTCCTGGATAGGTCCTTCAGTGAGGCACACCTTTCCCTTGGCCAGCTCTGTCTTAGAGTCCAGAGCCAAACCTCAGATTCAGGTGGGTCTGGAGAGAGAGAGAGAGAGAGAGAGGGAGAGAGAGACACTTCTTTTCCTTTACTTTCCATAGGCAGCTCTTACAGAGGGGCTGCTAAATGCTTTTCTAAAGTAATAATAGTAATAATAATAATAATAATAATAATAATAATAATAAAAATAATGAAAAATTCCACTGTGGCAGGCAAGCCCCCCAAACCAGGGAGTTACTTTAAGAAAATATTTTCCTTGCGGACCCTGTTTCCCGGGACGGCGGTGGGTGTGGAGCCGAACCAGGGCTTTTCCCTTCACAGGCTCTGTTTGAAGACGTCTGTGGTTGGCAGAGCCAGAGCTGTACAGACCCAGGGTGTCTGGCCACCAGCCGCGACCGCTTCGACGGGGACCACCGTGGAGCGAGCAGCCTCTAGGTGCCTGTGGGCACTGGGGTATTTCCTTTGCGCTCATCCCAGACACTCCTGGGCCTGGCCCGAGGGGAGCCACGCTGAGGTGTCAGGAAGAGAAATGAGGAGGGCGGGCTTGGGAGGCAGAGCCTGCAGGGTGCCAGCATGATTTCCTACTATTTCCCAAGGGTTAAAAAAAAAAAAAGTAAAATCTTCAGGATTCAAGAGCCATTTCAAACTGCCCATGGGTCACTGTGGGTCTTTGGGTCTCCTGGACCCTGGGGACGTGCTCCAATGGGAGACGTGTGGGGCCCAGTGCCACTGGCCCTTAAATACCCTCTGCCACGGACTGAGTGAATAAAGGCAGAAAACGTACATCACGTCAGGGCTGGTGGAGTGGGAGTGAGGGTATGTTTTATGTTGATAATGCCACCAGGCTTGGGTTGAGTGAACTCTTCGTGGCACAGAGACCCCGTGTGGTTGGCCTGAGGCACGGGGCTTTGTGGGTTGCTTTAAGTCTTGTTCGTGTGTCCATCTAAAGCCTTAACCTTCCGTGTTTGTCTGCTTGGGCTGCTATAGCAAAAATGCCATAGACTTGGGAGTTTAAATGCCCAGCATTTTATATCTTACATTCTAAAGCACAGGTGGCAAACCCAAGGCCCGTGGGCCGAGTCCGGCCCTCTATCTTGTTTTATCCAGCCTGGCACCTTGTTTCTACCCAGCAGCAGCGCCAAGCTCCTTGCCCCTGGTTAAGGAGTAGTTATATTTATACTGGCCTAAAATTACATTCAGCTCTTTGAAGGCAACCACAAGGCTGATGTGGCCTGTGGTGAAAATGAGTTTGACACCCCTGTTCTAGAGATCAGGATGCTAGCATGGTTAGGTTCTTGGTAAAGGCTCTTCGTGGTTTATAGATGGCTATCTTCTCATTGTGTTCTCACATGGTTGGGGGGGGGCGGGCAGCAAGCTCTCTCACGTCTCCTAAGTGCACCAATCCCCTCATGAGGGCCCCATCCTCATGACCTAGTTCCTCCCAAAGGTCTCGTCTCCAAATACCATCATATTGGGTTTCAACATAATGCGTTTTGGTGGAGGACACAACATTTAGTCCATGTGACCTTCCAGGTGACCTTGTGGTTAGGAAGGACCGAGTATGGGTCGGGAGAGGGATACAGAGCAAATAGCCACTTGCTGAGACCCAAGAGCAGCAGCAAAATCTAGAGCAGGTTTCTCCTGTGTCCTGTGAGGACGTTGCTCACTGGTTACAGGATGGGAAGAAGGACCCTGAGAGCAGGGCTGGGGTGGGGCAGGAGCTGGCGGGAGGGGGAGGGTGCTCCTGGCACAGAGCCCCCAGAGCTGGCATGACTTTGGGAAGCCAGCCTTCAGTTGTCCCCGGGCCACAGCCTGGCCACAGCTGCAGCCAGCTCGTTTGTCCCATAAAGGTCAAATCCGGTTGTCGGAACAGTCAGTTGTGGCCGGCTTGTCATCTCACCCTTTGTTGCTAAAGGATCCAGTTCCCCAGAAAACAGAAGTGTGGCCCCATGTGGCACGGTGTCCTCCTAGCATTTCAATCATTTCTTCAGGCTTCCTGTTACCATGGTTTCTAACTAAATCAGGTAAACGATATGCAGACAGAATGGGAGGAAGACAAGGGAGAGGGCTCCCACTGGGATCAAAATAGCCCTGTACCCGGTCCCCTCCCTGTCCTTTGCCTTTCTACTCTGGCTCTTTCTGCCTCTCTCCCAGCCACTTCTGTGCTTCTCTCGCCATATCCCTCTTACCCACTCCCTTCCCCACAGCACAAATATGGATGAGAGAGATCAGAAGCCCAGCTTCTCTGATTTGTTCATGCCTCATCCTCACCTTGACCCTTTTCAGTCCATTCTTGACATTGAAGTTGCCCCTCCCTCCCCATCCATGCCTCTCAAGAATTGCTGCTTCCTGCCTGCCTGCCCAGGTCCTGGATTGTGATCCTCTCTCTAGCTGAGCCCGAAGAATCATTCCTGCACTTGACAAAAGAGTCATAAATGATTGCTTCCTCCCTTTTCTCTAATACTCTCTCTCACCAGCCATCTGGGAACATGCATAAGGGCCTTTCTTAGCTTAAAACCTTCTTGGACTTTGACACATTTTTTCCCCCTTCCCACAGAGATTTCTGTGAATCTGGTATCTTATTTTAACGGATTACCCATCCCTTTCTCTTGGAAATCAGACTCCTGCTTTTACTACTCTGCCAGGTGGTTCCCTCCAAACCACTTCTGATCTAGTTGCTTTCTCTTAGTTCTTCCTCCCTGAATTCACCCTTGACTATTCAAGGGTGACCACCCACAGACTCCCCCCCCCCCCCCCCCCCCCCCCCCCCCCCCCCCCCCCCGCAGCCCACCTTCTGCCCACAGGGATGAGCTTCAGCCAATCCGCTGCCATGGCTTTCGCCACACCCCTCATAAAAAAATGACTTCCATACCTACATCTGTAGCCTGGAGATTTCTTCAATTCCAGCTCCGTGTATCTCTTTTTATGTCTAATTCTCAAGTTCATTACCCTAGAAGTCCAATGTCCTCTTGTCTCCAGGCTGAGTTCAGCTCTAGGTTTCCTCATTTCCCATGAGGGTAAAATAATTTGCCTGGATATCAGCATTCGGTTTTATTATCTTTTTACCTTGTGATTATTATTCAGCTCATCATTATGATTTAATACAGCATTTTTCAACCTTTTTCACCACATGGCACACAGAAACTCATTACTAAAATTCTATGGCACACCAAAAATATATTTTTTGACGACCTGACAAAAAATAGGTATAATATTGATTCATGCACACCAGACGGCTGTTATTATGCTGATTTGTCATTTTTTAATTTGATAGTCCAAGGGGAAAGAGATCGGTGCTGCTGACTAAATAGTCAGATATTGCATGTTTTAAAAATTCTTGTAGCACACCAGTTGAAAATCGCTGATTTAAAATATAGCTGTAGTAGTGTTGGCTTTTCAAAAACACCAGCTTTTTTTCTGTCTTGTTCCTTTCTGCACTTCCTAGGAGTGTTTCAACTCTGTTCTCATGAACAAACGTGCTGCAGTGGAAATAAAGGCATCACCCCCCACCCACCTTGCACAGCACGAGTGGCCCACCTTCTCTCTTCTTCCTCCCTAGATGGCCTCCCTGCCCCCCCACCTCCGGCCCAGACAGAGCCTCTTATCCTTCTGAATGTGAAAGCCCACATTTTTCAGACTCCCATTCACTGACTAGTGATTTAGTATCTTATCTACAAAGTATGTGAAAATACAGCCTGTTTGTGTAAGGCATGATGTATTCGGTCTTCTAGCAACACTTAGTGTACACCTGGTGACGCTGACGTTGATCTGGTGGCCGTTTGGTGACCACCACCATAGACTTTGGCAGTGGTTCCCATTTGGTTGCCCTGTCTCGGTGCCCATCCCTCTCGCCTGCCCCACGTACTAGTAGTCACGCACCTTCCCGTATAAACCACCTTCCCTCCGTCGAAAGCCTTCCTGCTCCTACCGTCGACTGCATTCTGGAAGTAAGCTCCTTCACCGGCCACCTGGGTCCACACAGTTCCCCTTTCCAGCCTCGGAGTCCATCCCCTTAAACATACATGGTCCGTGCTGGGCAGTGGTATTTTCCCAGCAGGCCCTTGGGTTCCAGTTGCTTGATCTTGGCGCCTGCTGTTACCTTTGTCTGGGAAGCCCGGCTACTTTTAACTCTGAGTTACCTGTCTCTCAGGCTCACACGAAACCTTTCTAACTTCTCCCTTCCGTGGTGTTTGCTCTGCCCACTCTGAGTGGCCTGTTTTTAACTTTAATTTGGAAATAATTTAAACATTCTAAAAACAGTACAAGAAACACTCATACACACTTTATCCAGATTCACCTGTTCTTAACACTTTACCCCACTTGCCGTATCTACCTCCATCTCTCTGGTTTTTTTTTGTTTTTTTTTTTTTTCTAATCCACTTGAGGGTAAGTTACATGGGCCTTTACCTCTGAATACATCAGTGTGTCTTTCAGTGGTTTGTAATTCACTAATTAATTAATTCATTTATTGCTCATAATGTCCCAGATTCGGCCAACGGGAGCGCCTTCAAACTGGCCACTGTGTCCTCACACAAACACACATTTGCTGTAATGTAAGCCTTTGAAAAGGGTGTAAGCCACCGAGAATACATTCATATGGTGAGCCGCACGTGATGGTAACTCAAACCTCAAGGGGGAGAGAAAGATGACTTTGCCTGCTGGGTGCTGTCTTGGGTCCCTTCATGCCACCTGCTGGGCAACACCTAAGGAACTTCGGAGTATGTCAGCACTAAGGCTCTCCTGGTCTGCTCTGGGAAAACCTGAGAGTGCCAGTCAATGATGTTGAGGCCTCTCTTATCTTTAAGCCTCCTTTTACCAACCCATTCGTGTAGGTAGGAGGGCTTCTTGGATCAACACCTGCTTTTGACATTTGCATCAGAGAGGTCAGATAAGAAGCAAGTCGTGGAGATGATTCTTCCCCAGGGTAGTAAGTCTGATGCTTTGGCATGGGGTGGGTGGCCGTACGCTGGAGAACACACGCTTTGCCTCAAAGGGCAGCTGGTTCTGAGCTCTGGCTGCTGGTTCCTGTGTAGGAATATGGGTGTGGGGTTGTTAGATCTTCTCATTTTCGGGGACCATCCAAAAATCCAGATTTTCATGCACAATCTCCAATCTTTAATCCCGTCATCTAATTTCAAAAAATGTGAAAGCACACTTCAGGCTAGGAAAGCACATTTCGGGTCTACAGGATGAGTCAGCCAGCTGCGTGCCTTGAGGCCCCCAGTGCCATCAGAGCGCAGAGGCGGAGAATTGCTCACTGACCTTTTTCATGAGTCTTTCTGAGGGACGTACTTTGATGATTCTGTGACCTCTTATTCAGAGGAGGAAATCTTTAAGGTTTGTCTTGAAAAGTCATTCAAAAAACAAAACAGGATCTGAAATCCATACGTATAAAACCCAAGTCATTTTCTTTTAACGTGAGTCCCAAGTGTATAGCTAACGACCTCCCCAAAGCAGCACTTCCCAATGGCTTACCAGGTCCCGTTTTCAGGCAGATGTGGTCCTATGTCGCTCAGCGTGTGGAGGTGATTTATCGGCCACTTCTCTTGGACTGAACAGAGGTGGACTGTCGTGACCACTCCCCCTTGTTAATACACATGTCTGCCTGTCAGTTTCCCCCCTTGCCAAGCCATTTCCAGGGGAAACATCTTCAGTTTGTGCAGTTGGTCACGACTTCACAAATATTTCCACTGAGTTGTTACCAGGAAAACCTTTGCTGTATGAATTTTTGTTTTATTACTTTGCTAAAGCAAATACACTCCAAACAGACATGCGGTATTCCACTTCAGTCAGAAGCTGTGCCTAGAACTCTCTCTCTCTCTTTTTCCTTCTAAAGAAAAAGCCCAAGAAACGCCAAATTATAACACATTGCATTTTTCAGACGTACGTGTTCTTTTCTGTCCTGCTTCTCACTGTGGGTAGGTAAGCTGGACTTTTGATTTGAAAGACGCCCAAGCCCCTCAGCTCTGCTGACCTACACAATCCAGTAGAATCTATTGGTGCTTGTTTGGAACAGACAAACCCATCAGTCCACATTTGATTCTTTGCTTCTTTTCTGAACACTGCCCTGTCTCTTCTTTCTGGATACATGATACCAAAAAAGTTGATTTCACAATAGGAATTTTTTTCAGTTTTTCTGATCCGAAGACCTTCCTCCAATATGGCTGTATCTTGGCCGGTGTTTTCAGAGGGCCCCACCAGGTCAATGGGGCTTGGACTCGGAATAACTCCGAGCAGGGGTCCCAATCTCTGCGTTCGAATCCTTACCCTAACGTTTCCAGAGGACCTTGGCATCTCTATCCTGCTCTGGAATAACATCCCTATCTTTAGGAAAACTATATCCCCTGGTGTCCTGTTGAAAAGGGTGAACGGGTTTCCCTCAGTCCTGGTTTTTGCAGATTCAGCCTCACAGGGCACAAACCTGAAATGCAGTCGCTCACACCCTGTGTTTACTTTTATTTCCAGCCACATCTGGAGGCCAAAATTCATAAATTTATCGCCAAGCCTGACAACAGTTTACTGAGTTTGTACGTTAAAGGGAAGGGGAAAATTTTTTTTTTTTAAAAAACCATCTCCTGACCTGTCGGGTATAAAATGGATGGAGAAATGGATGGGCAGCCCATAAACCCCAACCGTGTTTATTAACATCTGCGGCCGCCTGCCGACGGGGAAGGCGTGAGTGGCTGTGTTTGTCTTGGAGGGTTTGCCCGCAGTGCGCCATGGTGGACTCTCCATAGATAGACAGCTGGGCATCTTTTTAACCCACCAGGGCCCAGGGGAGGGAAACAAGGGCCGCTCAGAGGTGGAGGACCGCAGACCTGATGGGGGGAGGGCGGGAGTGGGCGCCCGGCCGTGTTTACAGTTGGGCCAGTGCAGTGGGTGGGCCAGGTCTTGTGACGTACTTGAGGCTTTAAAAAACGGCCATAAATCTGCTGTCTGTCAAACAGGGCTGGCATTTTCTTTTCCTTTCACAACCAGGTTTTGTGTGACCCAAAAAAAGAAGTTTTTTTTTTTGTTTTTTTTTTAGCACAAGAAATTCTCTAAACTTTCTTGAAGAGTATCCCTCTGTCCCACTGTTGGGATGCAGCCCCCTCACGGTGTGTTGGGGTGTTTCGGTGGAGGCCATTGTCTCCCCCGCTCAGTGGGGAAAGGCATCACTGTTAATTTTTTTGTTTTCAAAGAGGTATGGGGGGGGGGTGCAGCAGCCCCCATGGGACCTGAAGCTCTGGGGTCACCACAGGTTTGCTGGACCTGCTTTGGGTCGGCCTGGAGCTCCCTGCATAAGCCAACGGATCCTTTAGGTAACTGATTTCTGCCATAAAGAAAGCAGGAGCCATTCTGGAGCCCCCGGGGCGGGGGTGGTGGGGGGGACATGTGCTGTTTGTGGCCACCAGCCAGGGTCCGACCCTCTGACTAGAAAGAAATGTGCTGGGGATGTCCTTTTAGCAGGCGGTTTGGCTCCCCGATACCTCACGTCTGAGGTGAGCCCGCCAAAGAAAAGGGCACTTTTTGTGGTCAGAGCCTGGGGCTTGGACAGAGCCCTTGGACGGAGGGAAAATGCGTCTGGGGAAGGCGTGGCCCACCGGGGAGGAGAAAAACCCCCCTGTCTGTGAGCAGTGAGGCAGCCAGGCCTCTCTGCTCAGGGAACAGTAGACAACTGTTGGAGAGCTTGGCCTGCCCCAGCGCCCAGGTGTGCGCTGGCCAGTCAGGTGTGTCATCTGATGAAAAGAGGCGCGAGGGTCCCAGTGTCCACCCCTGCCCCCACCTCTCCATTACCATGCCAGAGCTTTCTGTCCAGTTGGGAAACACCCCCTTCAGGATCACCGTGTGGCCCATGGACTTGACCCTCTACTCTTATGCCGGCGGCAGGGTCCGGGGCTCCTCCCTCTCCTCACTCTACCAGGTCTTCACATTCGTTTTGCACACTGGGCAGTGTCCCAGGCAGGCTGCGAGCCATCGGATCTGAAGGGCCCAGTGCTTTTCAAGGCATTTTTCCTGGCCCCGGGCCACACTTGACTGCTTGGTTATTTGGGCAGCATCGTTTAAGGGTGTGAAACCAGCTGGGCCAGAGAGGGAGGATGGGGTTCAACCCCGTGGAGTGGGATTTCCCTGTGGGGTGTGGGTGGGGAGCACACACATGTCCACAGCAGGTACCCCTAGAAGCACCCCAGCCACTGAAATCCTAGTTCTTTTCCATTGGCGGGTGGGGCCAGGAAGAGGAGAACTTTGAGCTCCAGTGACCTGGCAGCCTAGGGATTTTCCAGGTTTGCCTTGGGGAGGTTGTGCCAGCGAGGGACTAGGAATCAGGAAGCCTTTATTCAATTTTTAAAAATTGTAACCAACTTTCATTCATGGCGATAAAATGTCGAGTGGTCATGCTGGAGACCCTCCTCATTGCCCCGGGGAGACAGAGGGTAAAACCTCATGATTTTGCTGCTTCCTTCAAAGCCTGTTGTCAGGGCCCTGAGTGCAGTGGTGGGTACCGGAGAGGGACCCTGCTCTCAAGGGCTCTCTGAGTGTCTTCCCTTATCTCAAGGTCATGTCCGCAGTCTGTGAAAGCAAGTATTCCCCTGGCTCGTGGCCTCCTGGGTCTCGTGTTCTCTTAAGTCTAGTTATATTTTGTTTTAACTGTTTCAGAATTTCCACTCTGCCGTGTAGCCTTGGAGCTGGGGTCCACCCCACTTACGCCTGGGGTACAGCCAGAAGGTGGCAGCTCCTTGTGTTAACTCATACAGTTAACTTGGTCTCATGTGTTGGCTTAATGTCATTTCCTTAGAGGGACCTTTGCTGTCACTGCAACTCGCTTCTCATCCCCGTATCACTCTCGTATCCTTCACAGAAGTTGCATGATCTATGAGTGCATGTTTGTATTTACTTGTTCATGAGCTGTGTCCCTGCCTGGAATACAAACGAGTGTCATTGGCAGAGGCTGTGTCAGCTCTGTCGCTGACTAAGCCCCGGCTCCCAGCACAGCATCTGCCACACAGATGTCCAGTCAGTGTCTGAGGTAATACCTCCAGGACGGGAGCTGCGGAACAGCCCGCAAGGCAGGTTAAACCACGCCTGCCATTGGGCGGTTGTGCTTTCTGGCTTCCTACATCCTTGTTGGCCCTGGTTTATATTTGGCTCCTTTCATAGAAGGGAAAATAAGGACCGCCCTTTAACATTCAAGCCCGATTATTGATGTCTCAGACTTACGGTTGTGACCAGAGGTGTGGGGTTCTGGTGCATTTATTTCAGATGGAAAAAAAACATCAGTGGATCATGAGTTCTGCTGATTTGTTGTTGTCACTGCAGAAATGAATAATTTTAGATGTGTTTTACTTAACTAAAAAGATGGAATTGCAGTCTCCTGGCTAGCTGGCAGGAACCTCAAAGGCCTGGGTTCTGATTTGGTGTTTCATAAGGTAAACCTCTAGTTTCTTCCACTGCAGGCCACGTGGGAATGGCCCCTGGTCCCCTACGAGGCTGCTCATCACCGACTCTGGTGGGTTGCCACTTCTTGCAGGAGGGCTCAAAGGGCTTTGCTTTCATCACTCACTGCAGCGTCCCTTTAGATTGAGAGCTCACCTTGGGTCATGAATTCCCACCTACCCACATGCTGGAAATTGTGGGGTCTCCTCCAAACATCCCCAGAGAGTCGGAGCCTTCTGATTGGAAAGGCCCGCTGGTGCGAATGTCTGCGCAGGAGGCCCAGGACATTTTGGGGGGAGGACGGTGTGAACCCTGCAGGCTCTGAGGTCTGGCTAGTAATATCTGTGCTAGGAGACCTGCATTCCAGGCCTGGCTTCACCTCTACCCTGGAGCCCCTCTTTGTGCAGGAGCTGGGCACCTGTATTTCACGTTCAGGACTGACCCACAGTAGGTAACCAGAGAAAAGAAAGCAATGAGCAAATATCTAATTTCTTCAGTCTATAGAGATGTCAATATGGCAAGCATATAAAGATATATATAAACACAGATGGTGTGGAGAGATTTTTTTTTTTGTTTTTTGCCCTCCTTTGTCGTCAGTGTTCCATCTCTAAGTGAACACAAATTCTTCGGTAGCTGTCTGCCCTCCCTGCCCTGCAGGGAGAGTCAGAGTGCAACATGCAGTCACCAGCCAGAGGAACTATTTGATGTATTAGTTCGCTAGGGCCGGTGTAACAGAAAGTGCCACGGACTGCGTGGCTGACTCAACAGAAATTTATTGTTTCACAGACCTGGAGGCTGGAAGTCCCAAGATCAAGGTAGTGATGGTGTTGGGCTCTTTTGAAGGTCCGAGGGAGAATCCACTCCAGACCTTGCAGAGAGGTCATTCGCCAGTGTCTTTGGCATTCCCTGGTGTACTGAAGCATCACCCTGGTGTCTGCCTTCGCCTTCACGTGACGGTCTCCCTGTGTGTGTGTGTCTGTATTCAAGTGTCCCCCTTTTATAAGGACACCTGCCATATTGGATTAAGGACCCGCATCACTCCAGTGTGACCTTACCTTAATGAATTACATCGGCAATGGCCTTATTTCCAAATAAGATCACATTCTGAGGGAGGTACTGAGGGTTAGAACTTCCACATAAGAATTTGGGGTGGGTGTGGGGACACGGTTCGGCCCGCAACAGATGACAAATGACCAACCTTTAAACAGAATCATGGAATTTGACTTCAGGAATTCTTAAAGTGTTAATGTCACCTTGAGTCTTGACTTTAACAAGAGGCTTTGAGAAACCTGCAGTAGGAAGTTAGAAATTTACGGAGGCGGGACAGAGCTAACCTTCCTGGCGCGTCCTCTGACTTGTGATTTTTGCCATATACTACCTGGACCATTATTTTCTTAATATTTTTCTACATGGTTGCATACTTAAGTAAACATACTTTAAAAGGAGACTTAAGTAAACATACTTGAAAAGGAAACTCTGTATCCCTGTCATAGATGGAATCCAGGGTCACGGGCCGTAAGTAGAAGACACAATGGAAAAGATATCATCAAAGATTTAGGTTCTGTGGATTTCCCAAGACTTGGAGCCTGAGAATTCTCCCTGTCTTCCTACAATCAGAACTGCAGAGAAGTTAAGGACTTTCAGCCCTGAGCGGAGGCGGTCTTCCTGCTTTGATCAGAATGGACAGAGCGGTGACAGTGAACACATTTCTGCGTGACTTGGTGTCACTTATGCCATCTCTGGGTGTGCCCAGGAATTGTCCGAGGACTTCCAGGTGGTGCATCATGCCCACGCGGGGAACACCGTCTAGTCCCATTTCCTCATCTCCTGAATGAGAACCCGAAGGCCTCTGAGACGCGAAACTTCCTGATGGTCTTCAGATCCATTGCTGGCTCGTGGCTGAGCTGACTGTAGCCAGGGGATTCTCAACCAGGGGCAATTTTGCACCCCCTCCCTCCAGGGGACATTTGGCAGTGACATTTTTTGATTGTCACAGCTGGAGGATGCTGCTGGCACCTAGTGGGTACGGATCAGGGAAGCTGCTAAACCGCCTATGTTACTCAGGCCAGCCTCCACCACAAAGAACAATCCAGCTGGAGAACTCTGCTCCCAATAAAGGCTTCTTGGCTCCTGCGTCCTGTTTATCCCCTTGTTCTCTCTCCCTCTTCTGCTGGATTGCAAATGCTGTCTGTTTTCAAAGCTGTTCTACAGCCACTGCTCACACCAGGGA
Source organism: Micronycteris hirsuta (assembly GCA_004026765.1). NCBI lineage: Eukaryota > Metazoa > Chordata > Mammalia > Chiroptera > Phyllostomidae > Micronycteris > Micronycteris hirsuta. The sequence continues at coordinate 30,995 of PVJI01007785.1, read as the reverse complement.
AGGGTTGGGAGGTGTTAACTTCTGAGGCTTCTAAGCCATTTAGTGGTAATGGTTACAGCCTCTGGTTCTTTCAACAATCTCTTGGCCCTGTAGTGTTCAGTCTTGCCTGTTGTTCATTAGACATAGCCAGGAGCCTGATGGTGGCAGAATTGGACACAGCCCCCACCCCACCCCGTCTTCCTTCACACAGGAGAGCAGAATAATCTCCATCCCCGTCCGACATGGAGGAAGCTTTGGGGAAGTGTGGTTTCTTAAGGTAAAACTCAAGGCTTTTACATTAATTCAACAGCAGGAGAAGATGAGTTGGTTATGGGACCATGCCTTCAAGGGGTGTGCATCCTAATAGGGACAGTAGGATAGCTCCCCAAATTCTTATAACACAGATGCAGGTAGAAATTCACAAGGAGCTCAGAGAGAGTTGTGGGGGCTCAGACAGCCAGGTAGAAGGAGATGAAGGGATTCCAAGTGTGCTGGGGCCCGGAGGTCCGGAAGCCCCTATTGATGCTTCTATAAGTTGAATTCCACCCAGTTCTTTCTGAAACAGTTTACCCTTTCTCCTCCCCAATTATGAACTTGACCCTTCACCTCCACACGTTGGTAAAGCTTTGCTTGCTTATGCCCTGGTGTCGTGCATGGTCCCACAGCCTGCTTTGCTTGCCATCTCCCCCAGCCTTCCTCCTGGGTTAATCGCATCTGTCGACAGGCTGGCGGGTGCGAAGCCCAAGTCCCGACAGGTCCCAGGTCTCATTGGAAGCCTGGAATGTGATGACTGAGGCTTATCATTGTCTTACCTCCAACTCTGCGCTTAAGGAAATGTCTCTGAAAATCACACTCCAAACACAGCCTAGAAGGCAGTGGTGTCTCATCCTGTGAGGAGCCAGGCTGGGTCCCCCTGCTGCACGGTTCTGAGAGGGGCCCTTGTGTGGGACCAGGACAGCCAAGTTCAACAACCTTCTGGTTTATCAGGCCCTGGTCACAGCTCGCTGTCAAATCAGCCAGGCCTGGAAAGGGAGGCACCATATTATGGGCCTTTAGGAATTCCATTTAATATTTTAAAATATCTGCACATTCTTTCCTGGTCTTGGTTAAATAACCTCTTTTCTGTTAGGATTTTCTGATAAACCCAGAGAAACCCACAACCATTGCCCACACATGGCTTCCACAAGTAAAATAATCAACCTTTCAGCTCACGGCTCGCTTTTCTTCTGAAATCTCAGATCTCCACCCCCGCCCCCGCCCCAGCCTGGTTCTCATGTGTCCCCAGACATCCAAGGGAGACAGGAAGGAGGAGGAATGACGGTCCAGATTGTGCCGATGGCAGTGATAACGCAGCGTAAATGCAGGGTCGGGGCCGTGCTGCCCGGGCTCCCACGAGGGCCTCTCGCTTGCTTGTCTGACTCTGAGCTCAGCCCAACCCCTCCCGGCGGCCTCGTTCGAACGCCGCCTCTGCCAAGTTTTCTCACTCTTTCTCCCGGGCAATCAATTGATCACCTCCGCCTGCCTGCTGGGGGTGCCTGTGCCTTAGTTCTTTTTACTGGTGCCCCCAAACGTGTTTAAGACCCTGGTGCCCAAGATTGTGCAGCTAGAAAGGGCCAGAGTTGCCATTCGTACCCAGCCAGGCCCAGCATCCTTTTCCTACTGAACCAAGCGAATCCCCTTGCAAACAGCCCTGCAGCCCTGTCCTCCTCACCTGCCCAGAGGCCCCACCCCGCTACCAGGGAGGAGGGGGCTGCCTTCTCTTCAGCCTCACTGTGCATGTTGGACATGTTACGCACACACACATAATATGTAACATACAACACATACACAATATACAACATATAATATATAACACATAATATTATATAATATATAATATAGAATCTGTTACATTACGTACCACAGAATATGAACATCAGTTATTTTTGATGTGATGTGATATCTCCCTTTCTTGCTACTAGGTTTCGACTCTGGGGATCCTGGGACCTGCCTTCTCTGCTCTGTATTTCTGGCACCTGGCCTAATAACTAGCACACAGTAGGTGCTCAGTCAACCTTGAAATGCCTGTGTGGTGTGCAGTGATTTTAGATGAGGTCTGTGCCTGCCTGTGTCTTGTATTTTGTTGTGATAAGGTTTCTGGAAGTCTCTGCAGTGGGTTTTCCTGCTCCTCCGGGGTGTGCGGTGTCCACTGTCTGTGCTCTTAGGCCGGCTGTTCACAGTGCGGTCCAAGGAGCCTCATGCCTCACCCCGATGGGTGTCTGTCATCATCCCAACACAGTGGGGGTGGGGGGGCCTGGAGAGGGAGCATCGTTCCCGTGGAGCCTTCCCAAGGGAGCTCCCCGCCTTGTCTTTGCACAAGAGACTCGGTGATGTGGGCAGGCTTACGGTGTCAACTGGAGAGCTGAGTGTCCTCAGTCCTCAGGGTGAGCAGTGGCTGTCGAACTGTGTGCCGCGGGGATCCTGCTGAGCCTTGGAGGGACCTCGGCGGCTCCCCGGGAGGCAGGGCACAGCAGCACCGGGCAGCCAGGGGCCTGCACTGAAGTTTGCCAGGGAGGAGAAAAGGCTTTTAAGCTAATACACACGGAGCCTCCATCATGCTCCGCACATTGCTGCAAGCGCTTTCCCGATACCAGTTTATTTGACCCCCCAGACGATCTTATATGTAAGTGCTGTTGTTACGCAAATTGCCGGCAGGTGAGGGAACTGAGGCACAGAGAAGCCATCCAAGGCTTAGAAATGGTAGAGGTGAGATTCAAACTCATACAGTCCAGCCTGATTCTAGGTTCTGCTGCTTTATGAAAGAAGTTTGAAACCATTAATAGTTCAGTCCCTGCTGCCCCCTGACTCTTAAGTTTGCTGAAATAGCCCCTTCCCTATTGGGTATTGGTCCAGGAAATAGCCCTTGTCTGGGGGAGCGGGGGCGGTCAGGGATGGGGAGTAGTAGCCTGGAGTAAGGCCTGGGAGGTCCTGCAGTGCAGCCCAGGGTGGAGGCGGGCACTGGGTGTGGGGAGAGGGGAGATGCGAGAGGGGCTATGCCAATGTCCTGGGGCCACTTCCCTCCTCACCAGCCCAGACACCAACCCCGGGAGGTGGGAGCTTTCCTTCCCCAGCCTCACCGTACAGCTATTAAGTGGGGATTTGCCAATCAATAAATCAAAGCACCTGAAAAATGAACCGGGCACCACACTGGCTCTTTCCTCCCTTTCTTGATTAAAACAAACAACATTGTGAAATGTCAACCTGTCAGTCGTTTGGAAAGTTTGCGGCATGGAAAGGCAATTACCCAAATGACTTTTTAAAAGTATGAGAATTTGCCTGGCTGAACGTTTTTTAATTAATGCCCAAGTTAACGTGAATAACTATTCATAGCTTAGTGAGCTGGGCGCGGGGTGGGTTTAGGAAACATTTGGTATCTCTGGCAGAGGCAGAGTGTTGGCCTGGCTGGCAAGGGGGCCGTTGGCCGCCTTCGCAAACCAAAGGGACCTCAGGGTCCCCGTGAGCCTCCGAGAGGAGGGGGCTGTTTGCAGTGAGGGTGTGGGCTTGTGCAGCATCGTGAGAGTTTTTCACGTTAGCCGAAGTGCTGCTGCTCCCCAGGTGGTCTCTAGGGCGAAGGTCTCCCCAGATGTGCCCCCCTCCTCTGGTGAACAAGCCTTTCAGGGAATTCTTTGAAAAAAAAATGTTGCTTGGGGTCACACCATTTAAATTTACCTCCCTGGTTTTCTGTGATCTCATTTTTCCTTAAAATATCAGTGGAAAAGTGTTTTTGAGTTGAGTGCTCTAGTTTCCATTTAAACATGGTGAAACTGACACACGGGGCCAGGGCTTGGCGTGAGGGCGGGGGACCCGGCCCTGCACACCTTCGGGGGGTCAGCCCTCCGCAGGTCAGGAGCAGTCTGCCAAGGGGTGCCCCCGTTCCGTGTTGCTGACGGGCAGGGCACCGCATTCGGAAGGTGTGCCTCGGGGAATAGATGTGGTTTTAAAGAGAAAACCTGATGGGCTTATAAACTTCAGAGTTTTTTTTTAAACACAGTGGGCTGGGCTCCGTCTTTAGGCTTGTTGGAGACATGAGGATCCGGGGCACAGCTCAAAGTTGGACCAGTGTCAGCAGCTTCAGATGGAGGTGGATTGGGCAAGACTTGAGAGGTCAGAGAGCCACCAAGAGGTCAGGCCCTTCTGGCTTAGAGATCTGGAGAGCTTTGCCACCGTGGAGGTCTGTCGCCTAGGTTTCCGGAGCACCATGGGCCAGAGAACGCGACGCAGAGTAGCCTGGCTAAACACACGCCGTGCCAGGCTCCGGGAACCCAAACACCTGAGGCGTATTGCCCACCCTAAAAGGCATTAACATCTCCTTGGGGGGAGAAGGCAGCTGACCTGCCCCTCCGTCATCTTATATTTAGTGCATGTGTGGGGTGCGGGCAGTGATGCCGTGGCTCAAGTGTGGGCCACCACTGAGGGCTGGGAAGTCAAGTGACTTCTCGTGGCAAATGGGGCTTGCGCTGGGCTTCAGAGGAAGCTGTTGGGGAGAGGCAGAGCAAGGGAGGTGTTGCAGGTAAGGGGAGCACAGATTATGTATTATGCGTAGTTCTGCAAGGCTGGGGAGAGAGGAGGAGGAATCGGAACGCAGATGGCCTCAGATTTCAGGTGGGAAATTTGGTCTGTGCGTGGAAGGCAGTGGGGAGCCACTGACAGCTGTGGAGCTGAGTTCGGCAGAGCTGATTGATATTTTAGAATGAGAAGCTGGGAGGGCGATGTAGGATGGACTGGAATAGGCGAGTCTAAAGTCAAGGCGCCCGGGTGGGGAATTACTGCCACTGTGGAAGGCAAGGTCACTTTCAGCTTTACCGTTGGAACCAGAGGCCCTTGGTGCCAATGTTGACTCAACTATTTACGAGCCTCATGACCTTGAGGAAGTTTTCAATCTTTCTGTGCGTTGATCACCTTATCTTTCACCCAGGGATACTAACATCCGTTCATTCTGTTCCACCTAGAGAGGGCTGCCCGTGCGATGCAGGCCGTTCACATAAGGGAGAACGAAACAGACACGCTCTCTGCGCTCAGGGGCCTTGGCCTATGATCTTGGCCATGAGGACACAGGAGAAGTAGACCGTGAGCAATGTTAGCAGAGGAGCTGACCGGAGGTTGAGTCGTTAACTCGGTTACTGGGGGAGGGCTGCCCCTCTGGGTGACCGAGAGAGGAAAGTTAAATTCACAGACACAGGGAGGTTCCAAGGGGAGCCTGGTTGAGGGGGATAGAGGGGGTTCCATCTGGATGGGAGAATCTGAGGTCACTTGGGAATCAGTGATCAGCCTGCCCTGCAGGCAGCTGACACAATGGAGCTTAGGACAAAGGTCAGGGGCAGGGGTTCACGTCATCTCAAAGGACAAGGGGAAAGGGTGGGGGTTCAGCTGGGTTGAGGACTGAGCTTTGGGGTTTCATTCTGTGCTGAACCCAGGAGGAAGAAGAGGAACCAAAGAGGAGGAGGAGGTGTAGGGGGAGCTTCTGAGACCTGGCTCGGGGGCGAAGCCCAGGAGGATCCTGGTTCTCCGGCTCCTATCCCTGGTCTTCTCCACGCTCACATGGAACAGCAGCCTTTCTTCTGGCGCGGCCTCTGTCAGCTCTGCCGTGGTCTGGCCGCTTTTTCCAGCCTGGCCTTGTGTAACAGGCTCTGGGAAGTGCTCGGGGCCACAGGTCCTGACCCGAAACGCGAATGTCATCAGAACCGCCTGTGTAATGGCACAGGTATTTGGAAAATGCCACAGAGCAGGTCTGTTCAACCCTGTGGCCTGCAGCCTGTCAGCTGGGCTAGGATTCTTGGTTAAGTTCATGGTTCGGGCCAATATTGACTGAATCCTTCCGTGGGAGCTGCTGCTCCGGTCAGTGGGAACCACGGCCTGGGAGTGTGTCTCTCTCCTGGTCTCACTCTGGGTCCTGCAGGGGTCCCGGGGGCACCCTTGCCAGATCTCACCTCGAACTCCAACTTGGGGGCAAGCCTGCAGCTCTATCTCACCCTGATTTCCAAGCTGTTTCTGATTTCACCGTCTTGCAACTTTTATTTTAACTGCTTTAAAAAAAAAAAAAAAGCATTCGTAGTGTTATTTCTAGTTCAAGATGATGAATGTCTATTTTATTTTTTATAATAATAGCAATAGCTAACATTTATTGATTACTCACCATGCGCCTGGAAATATGCTACACAGCTGAACACGTGGTTGAACTGAGCACCAGGAACCAGCTTGGGAAATAGAGACAAGCGCAGTCCTGTTTTGCATCCTCACACAGAAACGCCAGTGGCAGCGGCCAGCAGTTGTGGAAGGCTTTCGAGGGGCCAGGAATAGTGAATCTCGCTATCTCCGTTTTTCAATTGAGAAAATGGATGCTCAGGAAAGGGGTCCAAAGTGACAGCTAGTTAGGGGTCACATTAGGATTTCTACCCTCGAACCCATCCGTGAGGGACATGAGTTTTGATCTCTTACCACTTGGCTGAGCCTTTTCACTGGCTGCTCGACATTCTCTTCTCCATCTTCCGGGCCCATCACTCACCCTAGAATGGATAGAATGGATAGTTCAGGATGAGCCCCTGTATTCCCTGTTTGGGAAGAGGGGCACTTTCTTCACTGCCTCCCTTCTTTTTTCCGAGACTCCGCAATGAGTCGGCACAGACGGGGTGTTTATCTTCTTCCAAAAAGCGCTTGCTCGTCTCTGCCATTTTGGAATCGGAGTCTGAGATTTGGCTACAAGTCTTTACAAAGATTGCAGTCCGGCTGACAGTAAGTTTGCACGTTCCATCCCGCCTGCCCGCCACTCTGAACCAGGTCACCTCGCATCCCGATGCACGAGGCACAAGAAAACCACATTTGCATTGTTTTAAGTCAAAGGCGATTGTTTAGAACTGGTTTCTTTTCCCTTAAGATCATCGTCCTTGAGTAGACGCGCATACCCACGTCTACACACACATACACTCCCCGTCCAGAGATTTTCGAGGCGTGGTTGCCTACAGACAATAAGCCCTCGTTCCAAGGGGGGTTCATGCCACTTTGATGAAAGGGCAGACATGCTGGAGGCCCCCCATGCAAGCCTGGAACAGCGCAACACACACTCTTTCTGTGCGCCAGGTCAGGGTCATAGAGTGGCACATCTAAATGGTTTCCTGGGTCGATCATGCTGGCCTGGAATGTGGACCGAGCTGCCTCGGCCTCTGCATGCCTCGCAGCCTAGTTTCTCGGACTGACCTCTGTTTGCAGGAGCCAAATACCTCTGTACAGGCCAGGGCTTTGTCCTCCAGGCCCAGGGCACTTGCTCCTTTGCAGGGCTGACTTAGGAGTGTGCCCAGGGAACTGTCTTTCCCAGGGGAAACTCCCAGAAGGGTGCAAAAGCAAAGAGAGGAAAAGGCTTGCTGTTCTTTTTGGTGTTTGCTTTGGTTAGAGGCAGGATGGTCCTCGCTTGATGTCAGCTTGTCCTGGCATTGTGGTAACTGCTCTTGGGTGATAGAGCTATTTAATGAGCTGCAGAGATGGGCGTCGGTTCCTGCAAATAGCCCTCTTCTCTTGCAAGACTTCTTGGAGGGGAAGAGGGGAGAGAGAGAGAGGTGTTTAAAGAAATATATATATGTGAGTGTTTTCCAGGTAAACATTTCAGAATTGGGCCAGAATAATTAGGAAGGAAATTGTCATCCGGGCAAGTCAGGGTTTTTTTTTTGTTTGTTACTTCGATTGTTTATTCTGTATTGAGTTGATACCTATTGATGAAGCCCTTATTTGGGTTTGGGACACCTCAACTTTACTCTTGTGAAAATGTATTACTGATTTAGCTATCTATCCATCCTTTGTTCCTGTTGGTGCTTTATTCAATTCTGTCTGGAGCTGGGTACTTTGTGGGGAAGAACGCTGGGCGCCTTGCTTGTCCACGTGGAAAACTGGGATGGGGCGGAGAGAGGGGGATGAGCAGCAGAGAGGGCCCTTCCCTGCCTCCCCATCCCAGCAAGAAAATAAAAAAGATAAATAAACCCTAATCCTGACCCGGGGGCAAATCCCAATAAAGATCCAGGGTAATTCTTCCTGCTGATCCAACCCTCGAATTCATTGTAGGAATTAGACAGTTCTATGGCTCTAATTTGCCAGATGAGATTGTATAATTATCTTTTATGGGCCTGGGTGTGATGTGCACTCTGTTTACGCTGCAGGGGGCTGAGGGTGTGTGTTTGGACTGAGAGGTCCTGCTCTGCCCCACCTGGCTGTGGCTTCCATGAGGCGGGGGCGGGGGCTGTTGGAGCATCTGCCTGGATGGAACATGGGGTTGAAACAGAGCCAGAGTCGGGGGGCAGAAGCACAGGGGCCGTCTGGGGAGGGTCCTCGGGCGGGGGCGGGGGCGGGGATCAGCGGGGCATTCAGCCAGGAGTCCGTATGAAGGCTGGCAAGTTCGGAGACTGGAAGAAGGGAGGCAAGTTCAGGGATGAATTATCATGCTTGTGATCTCAGGCACTTCTGTTTTCATGGGCCCCTTCCTCCATAAAAAAAGATATTAAAATTATATTTTATGACGGCAGTGGTATAAGGACGAATATCATCCAGGCTGCACTCATTGATACATGGGCATTTATATTACGGTCATTTAATTCTTTCTGATTATAAAAGAAATTAGAACATTCTCATGGGCCCTTAAAAGCGTTGTGGGTCCTGGTCACCGCTTACTGGGTGTGTCGGCCGTAGGTAGGTTCCTAGAAATGGGACCCAGTGGTTTGGTGTCCTGACAGCTACTGGGCCTGTTTGGTAGAAATCACTCACCTTATAAAGTGTTGAAATCCCACGTCCTATCCCACGTCTCCTTCCATACCCTCGTCTTCTTCTGCGGCACATGGCCTCATGTTGTTGGCATGGTAGACTTTCGGAGAAGCGAGTGCGAGTTGGTGTGGCAGAGAACACGCTCCAGGCTAATGTCTTCTTGTGGCCTCACCTGCTGGGCCTTTTGTCCCTCAGAGGTGTCCAGGAAGAGCAGTCCCTTCCAGCCTGGTTGGGTTGAGAACCACTAGGTGGTGTTTGGCTCAAGGCATCCCCGGAGATGTCTGGAAGGAACTGTTCAGGTGGGAGGTGTGGGAAGGGAGGGACATTTGGGGACAGGCTGTGGGTAGCCGGTTGCCATCTCTGGCCTCCCTCAGAGATTCGGTGACAGGTGTGGTGCACTACTGTTGGCCTGCTTCTGTAGGAATGCCGTCCACTCCCTGTCCTGAGCTGTCCACGCAGTGGGTGGGCACAGCATCGGGAGGTGTGTATGCAGCCATGCAGGTTCCACATGGCGGATGTTGAAGCCAGAGTGTGAGGGGAGAGAGGCAGGACCCAGGGATCCGGGAGGCCCAGCATATTCCTCCTGCCCTGGATGGCCTTGCTGATGGGAAAAGCAAAGGGGAAGAGCAGAAACTTCTATTTATTTCTACTCGTCTTAGAGCAGAAAGTAACCATCCTGTTTGATGCAGTCGTTCTAGAGGTCGGGCTGCCTAGAACTGAGGATAGGAGTGAGCGAGTGGAGGGGCAGCTGTCTCTTGGGATGGGCGTGGTGTCTCCCTCACCCACCTGATGTTCCAGAAGTCAGTTGGGGAGGTGTCCAGGGCCTACAGGAGGTTTGCAACCCGGAGAGGAAAGACCTGGTTGGAGAGCAGTGTGGGATCAGTTTGTTTGAGGTTCCAGGGAGGAGGCGTAAGGGGGTGCTGGAGGGCGTCCCTCCTGAGCCCTTGCTACTCAGTGTGTTCCTGGGCCACCAGCATTGGGTCCACCCAGGAACTTGCTAGAACTGCAGAATCTTCGGCTGCCACCCCAGACCACTGAATTTGAATTTTAACAAGGTCTCCAGATGTTCCTCAATCTTTGTTGCATATTTGACTTACTTGGTTTAAATTTAAACTTGATTTGAAAATAATTAGGAAAAAAATTAAGCCCAGTGCCCAGACTTCACTTAGTACCAATGAGCGCCGCTGGGGCTGGGGCCCAGGCTTCAGCATCCCCTTCCAGTTGCCCGGGGCGGGGCGGGGGGGGGCAGGGATTTCAGTGAGTAGCCACGTCCCATCCCCCCTCCCCTCCTCATCTTCCCCCCACCATCAGATTTACAGAAGACCCCTTCCAGTCTCCCACTAATCCCATCCCCAGTGTCTGCTACTGATGGGTGGATTGAGATGTCATGGGGCGAGTTTAGATTTACTTGTGTGAAATTTCCTATCTGCCCTGGAAGGATAAGGCTGCAGCCACAGTGAGTTTGTCTAATGCTTTGCACCTAATAAACGGAGCGTGAGCTGGGGTCTGCTGTGGCTTTATCTAAAGCAGCAACAGGAACGGAACTACATTCTGGTGTCAGACTTGGACTTGGAGGGTGTCTTGTGGTTTTGCTCGCTTCTTTTTGAGTTTTCTGACATTTGCAAATCATCTAGTTAGGTCCCAAGTGTTGCACAGTTCTCACTGGAGCAATTTTAAAGTCGTCAAGGTCTTTGCCAGGGTCGAGAGCCCTGTATTGCATTGGAGGTTGGTCCCGGTGGTAAGTTCATGGGTGAGGCAGAGGAAGCCGGGCCCAGCAAACGTGTGGCCCCAGGTCTGGCGGAAAGGGGGCTGGGGCACAAGGGGACCCCCAGCTGGTGGCTGGAGTTGGTTGATGGGGTGGCTGCAGAGTGCCAGCCCGGCCCCTGTCCTCAGTAACTGTAGAAACCACAGGAGCGCCCGGGCCCCGAGGTGCTGTGTGTGTGCCCACTGCGAAGGAACAAAACGCCACCCAGACAATCCTCCCTCTTGTGAGTGAAGGTTACAGGTGTTCTGTTTCAAATCTGATGGTATTGTTTTTCCCCTTTTTCTTTCTTCTCTCTGTTTTCATGTGCCAAACTAAGCGTCTGGAGTGATTTCTTTGAGCCTAATGATGGGGAGACTGAGAATGGCGCTATTATCTCTAAACACCTTTTGAAATGCTACTCTTCCTGGTGTCTGAATTAGGTTGAACAGAGGTTGGATTTAAAGATTAAATATTTTAGCAGGAACAGCCACTATGCTGATAACTGTGCGCATCTTCTCGGGAATTATATGCATAGTATGGAGGAAGTCCATAAAAAGGAGTGAAATTAATGAAAGCGTAGCTAATTTATTAAGTGTATGATGGGGGTTGGGCCCAGGGCTACCTGCTCCTCGTGTGTAACCTACCCCTTGTACTGAATTTAGACATCCTAAAGTCAGAACACAGAAAAACGCAGAAATGGTATAGGAGTACCTTTGAGTAAAAGACTCAATAAAAGCAGAACAACTCAGAACCGTAGCAATGGATTATTGCGTAGTAAAGTTCCATTGTGAATTTAAGTTTTGTTATAACTTGAAAAAAATCACTACCTAGTGTAATATCCATTTACATCTGAGTTTATGCAAGGGCCAGTTTATTATGATGATAACTCTGTTTCTGGAAAGTGGTCTGCCGTTTGCCATGCCCACGACTGACATGGGAAATGGGTTTCTCCCTTTATTCTGAATTCATGTGGTTTTAGTCTGGATTGAAGAACAAACAGCTGTTAAACTCCTGCAGTCTTGGGAGGCTGGCTGACGTTCAGAGACCACTCCTTCTCTGTTTTAAGTTGCAAGATAAGTTTTCATGATTCTGTTTCCCGAGGTCACGCTTTCCTTCTTTTTCCAGGTGAAATCAGCATGGGCAGGTGCTTTGAACCACGCAAGGACAAGAGAGAAGGTGAGCCTGAGCGTGAAAGGTAATCAGAGCACAGCTGCTCGTCTGCAGCGTGTTGCCCCGACGTCCCTCACACACCCACACGCAGCCTGGAGCAGGGACCGGCAGCAGCGGCCGTCAGAGGAGGTTTGGCGACACAGCTTAATAAGCACTGTAGTCATCACGGTCGATTCTCGCCAGGCTATGTCCTTGCAGCTTTTACTTAGATGAACTCATTGTCACCTCTCATAGCCCTAGCAGGTGGGTCACCTCACACCCAATCTACAGATGAGGAAACCAAGGTACAGTCATGCATCCAAGGTTGCGCAGTTATTTGGTGAGGGAGCCAGGATTCAAAGCCGGAGCCCGCGCTGGCGCTGTGTTCTCTCTCCATTGCGTGGTGGTGTGTTGTTGCAGCTGCCTGCTGCATGTGCAACTGCTCTCACCCCCTGGTCTCTATACACAGGGTCTGAAGCAGGGCACAGAAGTCCGGAAGTGTGCAGGGAGAGCCTTCAGGTAGGCAGCTCAAAGCCTGAGGGTCTGGGAAACAGAAATGTATGGATTGCACCTGCTGACCTTCAGGAGCTCAGAGACTGATTGCAGGATTAAAGGGGATTGCAAGGCTTACTGGCACACTGTGGACTGATGTCTGGTCCTAATAAAGCATGATTTGGGCCTGGGGCCACTCCCGGACTTGAAAGGGTAGGATTTGCCCATAGCTGTCTGGACCCCTCCGTGCACAGCAGTTGCTCTCTGGCTGTAAGTCTGGATCATAGGTACGTGTCGGTGTAGCAGGTCGCTGGCAGCTCAGAATGTGGGTGTGCGTGATTGGAGGCAGCAAAGCATCCCCATTTCTCCCATGGAGCCTGGGAGAGGCGTGCCGTGTGATGCTAAGCAGAGTTTTAGAACTGGACAGGTGACGCTGCAAATCTTCCACTCTTAGTCCAGCACAATGGCAAAGAGTATGGGCCTGGAAGACCTGGGTTCAGATCCTACTTCCACTGTTTCCTCCCTCAGTGACTTCAGGTGGATTGCCTTTGGTGTCCACATCTGTAATACGGGGTTAATAAGGGTAATCCCTGCCATGCTGTGACTGGAAACAAGAGGATACACGGGGTGAAGTGCCTAGCTCAGTGCCAGGGACATATTAAGCATATAGTAGATGTCAGGTGTTTTTTTTTTTTCTTGTTAGTCTAGATATGACATTGGGTAAATTGCAAAGCCTCAGTTTTCTTGTCGGTAAGATGCTAATACCCTGTGGTCAGGGGAGCTTGTGGGTCGAATGAGCCTTGTCTCTGAGTTTTCCTCCTCCTTTGTCCTGTTCCACATGGATCCCCTGGAAGGAAGGTGGCAGGTGGGACTCGCTCCTCTGTGCACTGGAACACCGGGTCCTGACAGTTACTCCACGGCGATTTTCTGATTTGATCCTCCTCGCAGCCACCCCACTGGCCTTGACTGTGGCAGCGCCCAGTAGGGCACCCCTAGGGGCTCCAACCCGTGCACTTCCAGTCTTTCTTTCCCGAAGTCATTCTGTGTGTGTTTTCCTAAGCCTCTTTCTCAAATTCAGTATGCATCACGTGACTTCTGCTAAAACAAACAAACAAACCTGTCATTCTTCTTTATTGTCTTAGCACCGCATCCCACTGGGCATTCTGCCGGATCGCCCACCTCTGCGCACTCCAGTTCGAGCCCTTCGGTCCAGCTCACTGGCTTTACATCCTACCCCCAAGACTGGAATGTTTCTGCCCCTGCCTCTGTGCTCACCCCCCTTGCCCTGTGTCACCATTGTGTGCCTCACCTTCTCAAAGCCCCCCGCAACCACAGGGCCACTCCACCGGCCGCTCCTTCACCTGGCACATCATCTCCCCAGCCGGTGCCTTGAGAGCAGGTGGGGCTGGGATTGCGCCTTGTTATCTGTTACCTGGGTGTTTCTTTCACCCCATCCTTTTTCACTGCTCATTTCAGGATCCTGTACAGACTCGGCGCTCAGACAGTGGTGTGGATTACCTGGTAGGAGGGTGGACCTGGAAAGGAGAGTCGGTTGCTTAAATGATTCTTTCGCTGCTGTCTGGGTTTGGGTAACTGGCAGGCTGTGTGTGGGGGAGGGGGAAGTTAGTGAGTGACTCCCCGGGGGATTTCCAGGCAAGGTGCCGGCACTGCCTTGCTGAAAACAGCACCCTCTGCCTTAGCCAGCCCCTTTCCTCCCTCCTTAGGTGACCCCAAGCTGAACACCATTCTGTAAGGTACACAGCCCCTTGTCCGCTTCGGAGTGGCAGTGACTCCCTGTTCATTCGTTCACTCATCCATGTAACAGATGATTGTTTGGTGCCTGCTATGTTCCAGGACGGTGCTGGGCAGAGAACATGATCCTGCTGTCCAGACCTCCCAGGCCGGGAGGGTAGATGATCAACAGCAAAAATGGTGACTATGTGAAGCATCTAGTACATGAGAAGGTGGACGCATTGTGGAGAAAATTAGAAACGAGCTGGAAAGGGGACTCAAGCATGCTGGGCAGAGTAGGGGCAGGTGGCAGCACTGAATAGGGCAGACACCTCGTTGAGAAGGTGACACATGAGCCCATTGGCGATGAACTTTCTGCAGAAGGAGCAGCCACCTCAAGGCGGCCAAGACAGGGGTGTCCTGGGGTGTTTGTGGATGGGAGTGCCGGGAGGGTTGGAGCTCACGGAGGGAACTGAGCACATGTGGATGAGGCCTGGACCGGGGAGAGCCTGGGGGGTCGGGGGGTGGGCGGAGGCAAGTTTTCCCACCCGAGGACCTGGGAGCCACGGGATAGCAGGGGTTTGAGCAAAGTGTGCTGTGATTGGATTTACTTGGGCCTAGTACAGTAGCTGAGGGGGAGGGTGCATTGAAGGTGCCTGTTCCTCACTCACACACCGAGGACCATAGAATAACCTTGATGGTGATGCTGGGCTGAAAATCATGCTGAAACTCCTCGGGAGCTGGTTCTCAATGGCCGTGACTGCCTCATTTAGGATAGCCTCTTGCATTGCAAACATGGCTTCATAGGAAAGTCTGTCTCCTCTCCTTCCTGCCTGCAAAGCCGCCAGGGGTCACGTGGGCAGGCTGCAGGCTCAGCAGCAAAGGACAGGAGAGAGGGAGAGTAGGAATAATAAGGGGAGTATTATAGGGGGAGCACGACAGATACCCCGTTTTCTGTTCTGTGTGAGAACAGTGGGGGGTACAGGCTGCTGTTAGTGACTTTATCACACCGTGGAGTGCCTCAGCTACTCATGGACCTGCCTTGTGGTCTCCCTGAAGCCCTCTAGGGGTGCTCCTAGTTTTCTTGCAGCCGTCTTTCCTTCTTCTCCTCTTCCTCCTCTTCCTCCTCCCTCCAACAGTGTAGGACTTGACCGTTGCAGGAAGCTGTGGGACAAGTGTAGAAATGTTGTCATGTTCTTTCTCCCAAGTGTGAGTGTGTTTCCCAGGGACCTCACCCCGCTCCTGGCCACTGGCTTTTTTGGAGACACTCTCCTACCCCGCACCATGCACTCTTTTACTTGCAGACCAGTGGCCCTGGGACATGGAGGGAGATGGTGGCCAGATGGCTGAGTCCACCAGTGGCAGTCACAGTCAGTACTATCACAATGGTACCGAGTTGCGCTGACGTGCATACTTCCGTTGGAAGGACTCATAGCCACGGCCTTTGCGCTCCAAAGGCTCCTGTGTGAGATCATCGGGAGCAAAAGCTATTTTCAAGGACAAAAAACCTGACGCCCAGGGAGGACACGCTCTTTCCTCAGGTCCATCCATCATGCGTGTGTGGCGGGCAGGGAGAGGCGCTGCGGCCGGAGCGATGATGGCTGCTCGGACCGCAGCGGAGAGTGCAAAGGCAGCTGCTGCCCTGGGAGAAAGAAGCAAGTCCCAGTTCTGAGCAGCCGTGGGGATGACCTCACCCGGGGACGGGTGCAGAGCTACCCAGGGGATGGAACTTGCCCTCAGGTCTAAATGTGAGTCACTGTGGCTATGTCTCTGATTCGGGCTCTGTCCCCAGGCCTCCCACTTCACCCTGGGACATCATGGTCACTGGTCAGGCACCGTGACTCATTTGCTCTCTTAAGCCAGCCACTGGGGACGGAGTCCCTCCCGTCTGGCTTCTGTGTGCTCGGTGCCATCGACGCTGCTTGGCTGGCTGAGTGCTGGGCCGCGATGTGTGAGACGTGTGTGGTCAGAGGAAGACCCTCGCATTCTGCAAGGGTCCAGCCAAAGCCACGGCCACAGTGAGTGGATTTCAAAACTCAGTTTGGAAAGTCCGGTGGGGGGAGCCTCCACGGAGCTAGTAGAGCTGAAACCCCAGGTCCCTGTGCCCTGGGGGTGATAAGGACTGTGATGCCTGAGAGATGGAGGAGTAGACAAAGCGAGCCGGGAGGGGGGGCTCCACGTCGCCCCACCTAGACAAGCAGAGTTCACCCAAAGGGCCAGCAGCGGCTGGCAGGGTGTCAGATTTCCCGCCACACCCAGCGCGCAGCCTCTGCTGTCATTTCTCCTCCTTGGTTATCATCTTCTAAGGACAGAAATAGCGTCATCTCTTCTCAACCCGTCAGTCTCACACCTGCCGGGAGCCCCTGGCGCTGAGACAGCCAGTGCCGTCCAACCTGATGTCATCCCTGTTTACCCTCTGTTTTAGAAACCAGGTAGCAAGAGGGACTTTCTGAGGATTAAAAAAAAAAGTAAATCCCCGAACTATTTCAGTGAGGGTTTTTTTTTTTCTCTCTTGGTTTTTATTTTCGTGTTTCCTTTTTCTCTTTCTTAATCTCGCTTTTTAAAAAATTATATTTTATTGATTGTGCTATTACAGTTGTCCTGATTTCCCCCCGTTAGTCCCCTCTAATTAAAAGAAAAAGAACCAAGATCGTAAGCGAGTGAGGAAGGAAGGATTCACCAGAGCGGTGTCTGAGTTTCTTCCCCAGGTGACATTTATCTGACACCTGTCTGAGTGAGTCATCCTGGAAGATGGGCGCAGGGCCCCCGCAGGAGTCTGGGGGCTCAGGAGCCAGTCCTGCCTCCCACCTGACGCTGGAAGTAGGGCATCGTGTTAACGGTCATGGGACTCAGTTTACTGCCTTTCAGCCTCTGTCCTTCCCTGGAGTGAGGAAGCTGACTTTTTGCCTCACACTTTTGTCCTTCGGCTCATCAGTTCTAGAACTTTCCACTTCTGGTCTTTGTGTGCAAATAGGGGATTGGGATGGTATGAAAGCAGTGTTTAGGGCAGAGGTGAAAGGTGACAGAGACCTCTCTCTCTTTCTTTCTCTCTCACTCCCTCAGAATCTCTCCAGACTCCTCTTGGGACAGTGACTCGCTGTGCAAGTTGAAGGAGTAGGGTGATAAGGGCGAGGGGCAGTGGAGAGTGCAAAGGTCACAGGGGCCGGGTCACAGGGATGCCGTCGGTCTGGAGAGGAGGGTCAGCTCCCCAGGTTCCCGCTGACCTGGAAAATCGGGGGCTGAAGGAATGGACGTGCATGTTATCCAGCCCAAGTGCGAGAACTTGTGTGAAAGGGCCAGCCTCGGGGTGACTCAGTCTGCTAGCAAACTGTAAAAGGGAAGTGACTCACTTTCAACCCTGAACAAGAACTCCTAAGGCCGGGCCGCCAGCACCTGTCTGGGCCGCGGTTAGTTATTAATGCTGCCAGGAAGACTGTCATGGGAACCGGACGCTGGCCTAGATCGCCGCAGGCAGACTGACTTTTCTCAGCTCGCGCAGCCTCCACTCGCCTTTGCCCTGGGTCCTCTCCCACCTGACCCCAGACGCTCAGAGCCACTGAGCTCTTGGTGGTCCAGCATCTCCCAATGTCCCCCTTGAGGATGCAGGGGAGGAGAAAGGGGTCAAAGAAATGGCTTGGCGAGGCAAAACCCACGCTGAAAGGTCAGCCCGAGTCTGGGCATTCTGGGAGCGTCCGGAGCACGGGCCGGCCCTGCCGCCCTGCCCTGTGTTCCTCACCTCCAAGTTCTGGTGCCTGGGACTCAAGCAGATCTTCAGGGAATGCCTTCAGGTGGTGTCGCTGTGTCCGGTCAGGGGTCCCACCAGAGAGAAACTCTGCCACCTGCCACGGGGGCCCCTGACCTCAGCATCATTAACTCCTGCCTCGCTGACCTGTGGCCCCAAGGAGGGGAGAGTCCTTGCTCCATTTTGCCCTAGCACTCATCCAACCACTTCCTGGGGCTGCGTGAGGCAGCTTCGTGCAACCGAGGGCTCAGCTCTGAGGACCTCTGCAAGGCACCCTGGGAAGGCTGGGACTTGTTGTGTTGAGCTAGACATTCACATCAGCTCTGCTCTGCCCTCTTTCTTTCTCCACGCCTGGAGAAATACACAGGGGCAGCTTCTCCTCCCGGATCCCAGAAGGCGTGCTTTGCTGCTTTTGGCGGAAGCCCAACCTGGGCACAAGCCATGCGTGCCCCGGCCCGGTCCATGCCCTTCCACTTCCAACCATCAAGCAGGGGGAGGAGGAAGGCCGAGTGGACAGGAAGAGGTGGCAGTTGCAGCAGGTCAGTCTCTCCAGTGGCCACAAAGGAAGCCCCGCGCCCAGAAGGAAGAGCCGTCCCCTGGTACTTGTTGCCACCTCTGTAAAGTAAAGCCCGTAAGTGCTCGTGGGCAATACAGAGGGGGTGGGGCACCACTTGCCTGCCTGGTCCGTGGAAGGAGCACTGTACTAGCAACTGGGACATGTACTCCCTGGGTGGCCCTGAACAAGTCATCGAACCGCCCCGGCAGTTTCATCTGTAAAGTGGGAATAAGGACAACACCTGTCTTGCTTACTCGGCAGGGTGTGTGTGAGGCCAGCTGAGATCACTGAGCACATGACATGGCTTTGAGAGTGGTAAGGGCCACCCAGATCGGGGTTGAAACACTGGGGTGCTTAAGGTGATTAGCAGCAAGGCAGGGCCTGAGGTCTGTGCTTCTCCAGGAGGGTGGCTTTACGGGTACCCACCTGTGGCTTAAGAGCTTCTTGGGCCTCCCACAGCTGATAAATCACTGCCTGGTGGGTGTGCTTCGTCTGCACTCCGGCATGAACAGGCAGCCTGCCGTGGCTGCTACCCAGAACGGCGCCTCTGCCTTCTCTCCCTCTCCTGGCGGGCTGGGCAGAGCAGACATGGATCCCACAGTCTTACCTCTTAGGTTTTCCCGAGGGACCTCCAGCTGTCCGTGTGAACACTTTGGCGGCCCTGAGTCCCTTTCTCAGCCCACATAATCATCAGATACTGATTTAGGGGCCTCCTGTCCTGTGATTTGTCCTGGCTTGTCACCTTCTTGCTATCACAGAAGAGGGAGGCACATAGGAGTGTCTGATCATATCCCATAGTGCAGGATACGAGAAAAGTTCTCGACAGCCCATCACTGTATAAACAGCTCGCCTGTGTCTTAGCTCATTTTCCTTTGTAGTGTTCTGTCTGTGTACTCACTGGAAGGAACGCGGAGATTGCAGGGGCATCCCAACGGGGCAGGAAGCATCTGTTCACAGCTTTTTCTGTGCCCAGCACTGTGCTGAGTAAATTGGGTACAATCCTTGCTTTCAACATACTCAACTCTCTTTGACCAGCTGATTCCGTCTCCCATCCAGACCCAGGATCTCCTCTAAGTCTTTCCAGACAGGTGTTTTCTGCTTGAACACTTCGACGATGGGTAATCTGATCTCTCCTAAGGACACTCAATCTGACACCAGCAGCTCTAATTGTTGGGAAGTTTATTCACGTAGGGAAGTCTCTGCCTCTGGGTACTTCCAAAAGGGATTGCTCTCTGGGACCTGGAAAAATCAGAGAAGACTGTGTGAAGTTACTGAAACTTGCAGGGAAAAAAAAGAATGGAGCCATCTTTAACGGACTGAATTCTGGTGTTCCCCCAGAATCCGTGTCCACTTAGAACCTCGGGATGTGGCCTTATTTAGGAAAAGGGTCTTTGCAGGTGCAGTGAGTTCAGGATCCAATGACAAGTCCTTAGAAGAGAAGAGGAAACAGACACAGAGAGGAAGGCGTTAGGAAGACAGAGGCAGAGACGGGAGTGATGCTTGGCTGAGGTGTGTACAGAGGAGAACCTTTTCCCGGGAAACTTGACATCTTACCTCTGGAAGGTACCAACCCTGGATTCTCTGACTGTTTGATCTGTCTTCCTAAATTGTCTGCAGTTGCGGCTTCTCCGTTTCTAGGGATAAAAAGTCCTCAACCCTCTCACCACCCTGCAAATAAAAATGTGACTTATATGATGACAGAAGTAATTACAAGATGCATAACGTTAGAAAACTTTATTGGAAGGCAAGGAAAATATTTAAGCTCCATACTCAGTTATAGGATATTAATCTCTTATTATTAAATAACATCAAAGTATTTTTATGGTTGTTTAGTATTTCATTGTAGGACTATGACCGTTCTTTTTCAGCAGATCTTTGATTTTTCCAATGTTTTTTTCTTTTGTTGTGAAATAAGGCTCTGATGACAATCCTTGTAAACAAGAACTTTATTCATATCGGAACTAGTTTACGGGGCTGCTGTAACAAATTACCACCAACTTGGTTTAAAATAACACAAGTTTATCCTCATACAGTTCTGGAGGCCAGAAATCTGTAATGAAACTTGATTTTAGTCCCCAAATCATTTTGAGTGGTTAGCAGGGCCAGTTCCTTCTGAGGCTCCAGGGGACAGTCGTTCCTGGCCGGTTCCAGCTTTTGGAAGCTGTCGGCATCCCTTGGCTTGTAGCTGCAACCCTATAGTCTCCACCTCCATGGTCACATCACGTCACGCTCTTCTCTCTGCAGTCAAAGCTCCGTCTTCCTCCCTCTTAGAAGGACACTTTTGGTGGCATTTAGGGCCCTTTGGATAATCGAGGATAATCTCCCCATTTTAAGATCCTTAATTTAATCCCACGTACCAAGTCCCTTTTGCCATATAAGGTACCATTTACACTGTGAGTATCTTTTTTTTTCTTTTCTGGATGGGGTTATCATTATTGAGCCTATCACCATATGCATGATGATTTTCTCCCCATAAATTCCTGTAAGTGGAAGTAAAGGGTGAAAGGGCAATACTACCTGTGCTTGAAATGTTTGGAGAAAGTATTCAGTGTTAAGTAGGTGGAACTGGCATCTTTTGCTACTGTTCCTTTAAGAGCCCTTCTTAGCTCTCCTAGGAGTCAGATGGGGTGGGGGTGGGGGGGCGTGCGCTGTGGATTGAAATCCCCATTACAGGAATCATTTAAAGTCAGCCTCTAGGAAGCTCGGGGCTAATGAGATAATTCCCATTAGGAGAGGAAGGAAGTGAAGGTGGCCTGACATCCTTTCTGTCTTTAATTTATATGATTCACGGAAACCTCCCCCTCTCCTCCCCTGGGGCCCCTCCTTCTGCTGCCCCTTTGAATTCTGGGTCCACTGTCCAGCTCCGTCTGCCAGCCGCCAGCCAGGGCTCTGGTTTCCAGCAAGTCCCAGCATGCCCGGGAACCTGGGAAGGTTGCCTTCCTCCCCGATGAGGCATTTGGGTCCTTTGCTTGGCAGCTGTGCCAGAGACTCTGGTCTTTGTGTCTTTCTTTCCAATTCCCAGAGCTTCACCCAGCTTCCTTGCACCTCCACCCCTGCCCAGACTGACCAGGATGGGACTGGTGGCCACAGGACCAAAGAAGAGAGAAAAGCTTTCAGCAGAACACAGGCAGGCTCCAGGGGACTAGAGGCAAGGCTGCCAAGACTTTGTTTGCAGCAGCCCCCCCTCCACCCCCTTTATACTTTTAGAGGGAAGGAGAGAGAACAAAATGGAGCGGGGGAGAAGGAGAGAGAATGACAGAGATCAGTTCTCTTTCTGTTTTGCTGCCTACACTTGGTCGAAGCTGCCCCTGCAAACACGAAAATCCAGTTTGGGTCTTTAATTCGAAGAGTGTGAAGTAACCCAAGGGTCATAGTTTTTGAAGTGCCGATCAAAAACCCTGGAAACATCTGGGGGCTGCAGAGAGGGAGACCTGATCTCAGGGGTATCGCGGCCATCGGAGCCGGAGTCACGTACTTCGTTTTTGACACCTGCTGGGGACAGTTCTAGCCGCTGCTCCCGCAAGCCCAGGAAGGGTCCCCAGCACCAGAGGGAGGTGAGAGGCTCTTTCTTGTCCCGGGTTCACTCCTTTTCCTCCTCTCATCCTCCCCGAGGGAGGCCATATGGTGGAGTGTTCTGAGTCAGGGCCAAGGGCCAGAGCCGCACTGGCCCCGGGACGGTCCTGCGGTCCTGCTGTGCTGTGTGGGTGGTCTGTCCTGTGAACTTGCTGCCTGGCCTCCCAGAGCCCAGCTGCGGCCTAGAGTAACGGCCCGGCCTCGTCGGGACCAGAGGGTGCCAAGGCCCAGTGTCCCTTGTCACCCGCGCCACGTGCTGTCCAGGCTGGGCTGGGGCCAGGGCCAAGCTGGGCATTCCAGGCAGAGTCCTGCCCATTGGGCTGGCCTCCCCAGGCTCTTCAGGCTGGAGCATCCCTAACAAGAGTGAGCCAGGGGTTTGAGGAAGGATGAGAAACAAGGGCAGAGATTACCTATGCATTTCAGTGTTAATAGCAAAGCTGGAGTCCCGATTCTCCTTGGCTCAGTTGGAATCTGGTGTGCAACCCTGTTTGCTCCATGGGGGGCTGCCTTGTTGGAGGCGGGGCTCCTTTGCAGGCAGGTGGGCATCATCGCCTGGTTGAGGCCCCTGGCTCCGTTGCCTCCTCCCTGCACGTGGGGTTCCCAGACTTTCTAGGGGCAGTTGAAGGAACATGGAAGGAATTGAGGTAGAGTTCATCTAAATGTTAGGAACAACTTTACTGATTAAAAAAAAAAGGATTCATGGAAGACAGGCCTGGAGGGGTTTTTTATACCTCTTAAGTAGGGTCTATGTCAGGAAAATAACCAAGGCAGTGACTTGTTGTCCTTCCTTCCTCAGAAATGTGCTGCCTATATTTTTTAACAGAGCGAGTGCTTTAGAGAAATACCCAATAATCACAAATACTGCTGTTTAACTCAGTCCTCATGACGGCCCCACGGTGGAGTAGGTGCTGCTGTTACTCTGGTTTTACAGAGGGTTAAAGAGGGAGCAGGTCCAGGATCAGGGATTTCAACCTGGCCTGACTCTGTATCATTAAGCTAAGGTGTCTCCAGTGACACGTCTTTTCCTATTAATAGGAAAAAGTCTCCATGCCCCCCCCCGCCCCCCGCCGTCCCCACGGCCCTCCCACACGTGTCAGCTAGCTAATCTTGGTTGCTGGTGGCTCACTTGTTCATTCATTTGTCCGCCCATCCAGCCATCCAGCCATTCACCCATCTGTGTGCCTCTTCAGGGCCAGACACTAAGCTAGGTACTCCGGGCGCAAAGATAAAACACACAGCAGCTGCAGCATGCCTCCAGCTGGCCACGGACAGACCTGTATCGGGCGGAGGAACCTTCTGGGGGCCTCGAAGCTGCCAGCACCCACAATCTTTGAGTGCACGAACCCTTTCTCTCCTGTGTGGGTGCCCCAGATCCAGGCAACTCAGGGGTCCCGCTGTGTCCCACTGTAGGCTGACAGCTGGCCCTCAACCATCTGGGAGACAGTAGACAAGGCACTTCAAGGAGCAGGGAGGAGGACCTGTCAGTTCATCTTCCCGAGGAAAAAGTGTAGTAAATGCCTCCCTCTCTGGAACCCCCTCCCCGGCATGATTCACAAACGGGAGAGGGGCACCTGCCTGGTCTCCAAGGAGGTGTCTCTCCGTCCCCTTGATCCCTGTTATTGGTAGCGGGGCTGGCACACACTCTGGCAGGTCCCCCTTTTCCAACGTTAAATGGGCCATTTGAAGAAAGAGAAGAGAAGGGCCTAGTGATTGGCCAGTAGGTGGCCTCTGAGGGACACATTGCGTGATAAGGAGAGGACAGAGGGAGTCTGGGACTAGGGTCCCCATTACCTTGAAAGTCCATCTTTAGGAACAGTCTCCTGCAGAATAAACAAGGGATCCAGGTCGGCTGATTCGGAAGGGTCTTTGATCCACCTAGAAGTTAATGCTTTTCAGTGGAGAACCACAAAGCAGCCCCACCCAGGACAACGGAGATAACAGGCCGGGTGCAAGCGCAAACCACCGGCCTCTTGATAATGCCGGGATTTATTGAGGTCTGGTTTTCACCCAATGGGAACACATCCGGCGAGCATCAAAGAGGGCAGGCGTCACCTTGTGCAAAGAATCCTGGACCCTCAGGTGTGTAGGTGTGGGGCAGGGTGCGTGTGTGGCTGTGTGTGCACAAGGCTGCCCGTTGGCAATTACCTTTCTGTGGATCAGAGGCCACCAGCCCCGGGGGACCTTGACAAAGTCATGAACTCAATTCCCTTGCTCTGGCTGGTCTAGCTCCCAAGATGGTTATTTAACATCGTGTGTATAAGGGGTGCTCTGGGTCGTTTTGTCTTTGACCCTATGTCATCAAGGCAGTTCATATAAGAAATTTAAGGGAGACATGAGGTGGACGCTCAGAGAAGGCAAAGCCTGAATGCTGATCATTCGGGAGTCGAGACTTGCTCCTTTGCCGTCTTTAGGAGGTTTTTGCTTCACCTGGTACAAATTCCACGGGTGTGTGTCTGACCCATAAGAGTGGAAGGAACAGGGTGTGGGGGATGGTGGGAAGAATAAAGGGGAAGTACAAGGTCGCATCTCTGCAGGGGGAGAGCTGATGGACGAATGGGGGAGTGTGGTCCTGGGGGAAGGGCCCCTTCCCCGCCCACCCCAGGCAGTGCCTCTTGGCTGCCTCCTGTTCCATCTGGGCCGTCAGGATGCTGGACATCATGCATTGGCCTCTGGAGACAGGAGCAGGGAAACAACACCATGCAAACAGAACATCTGGAAGCTTTTTAAGGTTTATTTTTTAACACATTTGCAAGAGTCAGGACATTTGCGCAGGAGGTTTACAGGCTGGAGGGAACCCAGGGGCTTCAGTCAAGTGGGAGCTGTGTTTGGACTCTGCAGGGAAGGGAAGGTGGGAGCGTTGGAATTGGCCCACGCCAGAAGCAAAGTCCTCCGTTCTTTGGACTAGCTGGTTGCACAGGAACAGAAAAGGGACTTGGGTTCCTTGCCTCCTGGGTACCACTGGTACAGAGCATAGGACTTCTGCCTTGTTCCAATCATCTGCCTTGAGTGGAAAGGAAGGACAGAAGGCAAAACCTCTGGGAAAGGCTGAGAAGATGCTGGTAGGTTCCATCCCACTGAGCCTCAACCTCTTAGAGACCCCCTGGGTCCTGGCTTTTTCCATGTGGGTTGCAGACGCATACCTGTTCCGCATCTTCCCGTCTGGGCTAGCCAGGTGGGGCTGAAAGCGCTGGGGGCAGAGATGCCAGTTCATGATGGTGCTGCAGAGGCTTGGTTCGCCTGCAGGCTTGTCTGTCGTCCGTCTTCCAGCCTGTCTGTCCTCCTCTCCTCTACTCTTCCACCTCCTCCCTCTCTCTCCCCCCTCCTCAACTCCCTCCATTCTCCTCTTCTTTCTCTTCCTCTTCCTCTCCTCCTTTTCTCCACCTTCTCCTTGCCTCCCCCAGTGACATCCTTGACTTAATGATTTGGGCCAAAGGAAGCAAGGAAAAGCCTGGCTCAGCATTTCAGCGGGGCAGGCTGGGAATGAAATAATGAGGGCAAGGGACAGTCCCAGCAGGAGAGAATTTACACGTGACTGCATCTTTCTTTTTCAGGAGCCAGACCATCAACCTGTTCCGCTCTCCTACTTTCTTCATTGCTGGGTTCTTATTTAATTCTGTCCTTCTTTTCTACTCCAGCCCAGTGATGGACCCCTAGCCAAGCTGATCAAATGTATGGGAAATCTCTCTTTGCTTTGACGGCATCCTTGTGGGAGGATTCTGGTTTCAGTGCCTGGGGAGTTTACCAATTGGAAGGAGAATTTACGCTCCCATTTCTAAACAGGGCTGCTGCCGTATCACAGTCTTTATTAAGACAGTTCTTATGGTCGAATGAGCTAGTGTTTACGGCGTCTTGTGGGAGCTGGCTCCTTGTGTGCTCTTGTGTAGTAGTTCACGGGAGACACTGAAAGGCGTCCACCCTGTTCTGATGGGAAGTGAGGTAACACGGCCACCAGGAATTCTACCCCATCTAGTCACCCCACCTGGCGGCTAGATGTTCCTTCCCAAACCTGCCCCTGCCAGGCTGATTACAGTGTCTGTTTGGGAGCATCTTGTGTCCTCCGGGAGTCAGGGTTCAGGTGAGTGACCACCTTCCCCAGCTCACAGCAGGCTGTCCTCCAGGCCAGCGGCCACGTGCGATGGTTCTCGGCATGGGCCGCACAGGGAATCGCCTGGAAGCTGTAACTGCCGCCTCATCCCTCCCCAGTAGATTCTGATTTAACCAGGTTGGGGCAAGGCCTAAGCTTTCAAATTCTGAAAAGCTTTCCAAGTGACCCTGGTGAGCAGCCAAGGTCAAGAATGAACCACTGAGAGAGACGATGTTTCTTAACTGGGAACGATTTTGCTGCCTCGCCTTCCCCCTCAGACATAGACCAATGTCTGAGATGTTTCTGATGGCCACACTGAGGGGGGGTTACATCTAGTGGATATGGGCCAGCGATGCTGCTAAACATCTTACAATTTCCAGGACAGCCACCCACCAAGAGTGGTCCAGCCCCAAATGTCACTAGTGCCAGAGGTGAGAGACCTTGCTCTAGAATGGTGGTTCTCACACTTGTGCACAAGATCACCTGGAGGGTTTGTGAAAGCACACACTGCTGGACTCCACTCCCAGAGCTTTTGATTCGGTAAGTCTGGGGTGGGGCGTGAGAATTCGCATTTCTAACAAGTGCCCAGGTGCTGCTGAAGCGAGGCTACACTTTGAGAACCACCACTCTAGACTGATTCAGAATGCTGTTTTTCTAGATCTGTGACATTATCTATTATGGTTATTATCAAACTCTAAAATAATACTGCCATATTAACTAGGACACAAGAATATTCTTACAGAACAAAAATCCAGAGAAAGGCCATCCAAGGCTAATGTGGCAGTTCTGGAGCTATTAGAGATCCAGGTTTCCATCTTCCAATTAAATCATTTTAGTGCAGCACTCCCATTTTCGGTGTCCCTCATTGTCCAACATGGCTGCTGGAGCACCAGCCATCACATCCACACTGAAGGCAGAAGGTGGTAAAGGCATAGAGGTAACAATGAGACTCTTTCCAACACTTTTTGGAGAGCTTTCTCAGAAGTCCCACAACCCTTACATCTCTTTGGCCAGATCTTAGTCACAAGGCCATAGCTAGATGCAAGGGAGACAGAGAAACATAGTCTTTCTTACTCTGGGCCACAGTGCACCAGCCAAAATTCAGAGTTATGTTTCTAAGTAGAAAGGGGAGAACAAATATTAGAGTAAGTAACTAAGAGAATCCTCCTAAGAGTTACCATTTATTTGGCCTCTGCCACGGGGCATGTGCTTTTCATGTGGTATCTCATTTAATCCTAAAAGCTTTGCAAGGCAGATAATATTATCTTTATTTTTCAGATGATGAAACAGGAGCTTTCAGAGATTAAGCCACCAGCCCAAGTTACAGTCACAAATGATATGATATGAAAGCTGCTTCAAAGCCTGGGCTGCTTCTTGCCTCAGTTGCTCTCAGAGACCTGACCTTTTCCCTCTGAGGCTATAGGGTGTCTGTGAGACCATTTAAGCCTGATTCTGGACCCTGCCCCTTCTGACCAGCTCCGTCCCATTGCCCGCTGTGTCACTGCTGTGAGACCCTTGTCTGCAGATCTATGGGGAAACAGTCCCAGTGTGCCCTGAATGAGGTTAGTTTCCTGTGGCTGCTGTAAAAGTACCACAAACTTAGTGGCTTAAAGCAACACAGATTTAGTTCTTTATAGCTCTGAGGCCAGTTGCACTGGGCTAACAGCGAGGTATCCACAGGCTGGTTGCTTCTGGGCTCTCCAGGGAAGAATGCATTTCCTTGCCTTTTCCAGCTTCTGGAGGCCGCCTGCTCCCTTGGCCTCATGGTTCCTCTCCTGTGTCGCCCCGGTCCCTCCTGGGTCAGATCTCTGTCTGCCTCGCTCTTATGAAAGACTCTTGTGATCCTATCTGGGGCCCACCTGGGTAACCCAGGATAACCTCTGGCGCTCCAGAGCCTTAGACCCGCTCAGCCTCTTTTGCTGTAGAAGGTATCATTCAAGGTCGCAGCAATTAGGCCATGGTTATCTTTGGGGGCTAATCCTAGGCCGACCACAGCAGCCCCCTTGCTACTGTTCCGCCTTCCCTCATCCCAGCTCTTCTTCCCCAGGCTGTTCCAAACATTTCACTTCTGTCCTCGGAGTTTTCAAAGAGGCCAGAGACAGGGTCTGAAGGGCAGGCAGAGCAGTACGTTGGGAGACTTGTCTAATCAGCTCCCGGTGGCCATAGCAACCAGCACAAAAACATTCAAGGAGTGGGAAGGGATTGGGGGAAGGGGATCCTGCCCTCGAGGTGGCAGAGTGGCTTACCCTGGGCAAGGGTGTCCAATGGGGACACATAAATTGCAGCTCTGCCCCCTCAGCAAGCTTCGTAAACTCCGGGCTCTGTGTTTCTAGGTGATCTTTCAAACCGCGAGGCGCCTGTTAATCCATGTGCCCCCATTGCCTTTCTCTAGGCTAATAGAGGCATGTCTTTGGCCAAATATAAATGCTACACCCACAGGAATTTGGGTGGCGGTGGGGGTGGGTGTTAGGCTCTGCTTAGGCTGGTAACGTTCTAACCTTATTTTCCTTCGCTCCTCATCTCCACCCCGTCCCAGCCCCCCTTGGCTGGATTGGCCGTGCTGGGATGAGTCTGGGGTGTTATATGTTTTGCTTTTTATTTTATTTTGCAAGTACCTCCCAGCACTCCCCTCTGTGTTTAATGTCCTACTGCCAAGTGCATGCGGTTGCCCGGCAACAAGAAGGAAGTCCCTGTGTGATTCACCTGGCTGCTGCCAATTAATTTGCTAGCTGCATGCGTCTCCCGGGGAAAGAAAGGCTTCTCCTGGCCGTCGGAGCCAGCAGAGAGGGCTGCTGCCCAGGAGGGGAAAGGAAACCAGAGGAAAGTTAGCAGAACTTAGGGGGTGTTTGCGGTAGTTTTGGGTCCAAATGAAAGAAAGTGTCTGGAAGTCCTGGGCAGCACCTGGGCGAAGACTTATGATGTCCCTCTGGGCCACCAATCAGAGAGCTGCCTGGAGCGTCAGAGCACCTCTGCGTGGGCAATTTGGCGGGCTTTTCTTGGGTAGGTGACTCTAATATGCAGATTGTCTGTCCTTTCGAAGTTCTCCAGCACAGAAATGTCTTTAACCATCTTCTTCCTGTTAGTCTTCCTGGACCCTCCTTGTGACATTCTCCCATCTCTGACAGCACCCTCCTCGCTGGATTTCACAGCAGCTGCACACTGCCCCTCCAGGGGTTAGCCAAAGCCCACGGGAAGGAGATCAACCTGGCACCAGGCTGATCTGTGACCCACCCACACAGGGCCCGAGGGACAGAACAGGGCCAGTTGGCCCAGAGTGCCTCCAGAATCCTCATCAGTGTGCTTCCCTGAGATATTGCTCTCCTTCTGGCCTCCTGCCTGATCAGCACTACCTCTTGCTAGGGCCTAGGAGGTGGGGTTTTCCAGTCTGGTTTGTGTCCACAGCATCTAATCCACCAGGGTCCTGGGGAATGCAGGCGTTTGCATCCCTGGTAGATTGATGGTCATCGCTGGAGGCAGAGACCCAGTGAGCCATCTCTGTCTGTGAATAGGCCTCTTGCCTGCATTGCTGGGCCTCCTCGGTTTTAAAATGAGGAAGTCCCCTGAGGGCATTTTGGGGTGCTAAACATATTTGTCACTAGAAATTCAGAGGTGGCGGGAAGCCCAGAAACTGTGATGACTCCAAGTCCATCTCCACTTATTTGCCATCAGCATTAGGGATGAGTTAAACCACATCTTCCCGTTTCCTTCAAGGGCCCCCTGTCCTCTCTGGATAATTTCCTAATTAATTATTAGGGACTTATGAAAGCCGAGAGAAATGCCAACTGAAGCGAACATTAGGATGAGGGAGCCAACCCTTGTGTTCCTACACAGAGAACATTGGCACTCGCCGTGCCTCAGTTTCCCCATCGGTAAAGTGGGTGTTCTAATCTCACAGACATAGAATGGTGACCTGCTGAAAACAGAATTTCCCACTTCCTCGGGGCTGGCTGCATTAGTGGTATTTTTTTTGATCGGCTGTGGGTGTAGCGTGTGGAGGTGAGGTTTGTGTGAAGGGCTCGCAGTGATGACTCAGCATGCAGGGAGTTGCTTGTGATGTATAAATAGCGTGCCCCCCTCCTTTTCTTTCCTTAACCAAAGTCCTGCTTTCAGCAGGGGTGTCTGCCCTTTTCAGTAGCTAGAATATGGTGGACTAAAGGCAGGAAAGCAATGCCCATTGTTGAAAGACAGCGGTTGGAAGAGCAGACACCAGAATCTCACTTCTGTGCTGTGTTTTGGTCTACAGGCCTAGAAAGGAGGACTGGCTTCGTGGAGCCACTGTGTGCCACCAGGTCCCCCCTGAATGACGTGACTCAGATGTGACCATCTCTTAAGAGGCAAGAGCTCTGGATTGGGTCGAGGATTCTTATTTTGGAGGATAAAGAAGGTTCTGGATTTGAGGAGACATTTAAGGAGAAAGCCAAGACCCCCGCCTTGAGGAATAGTCTCCGTGAGGACCTGCGTGAGCTGGGAGATTCATCGCTGGGGGTGACGTGTGGTTGAAGAAGACACCGTGTCCCAGGCCTTGTTTTTCCTTCCTATGGAAAATTTACCTCTGCCGCCGGCTCCTGAGACTGCGCTCCCCTGTCCTCAGGAACCCCCAGGCATTTGCCACACCCTTTTTTGCCCCCCACCTCCACATCAGCTGTGCAGCAAGCAACTCTTGTTTGCTCCGTTATCTTCTAGCAGATGCAGAATGAATAGTTAACTACGCTGAGGTCAAATAGGATCTTAATTTTTGTTCCCGTTCCTTCTAAGCTGTGCGTGCCACTCTGCGCCCAGGCTGGGAATAGTATTCCTCCTCATCTGTTTGGGGTCTGGCTGCACCGTTTCCAGAGGGACAGTGATCAGTGCAGAGACGTTCTTCACGCTCTCGGGGATGTTGGCGGGGATGTCGGCAGTGGAGCCGGACCGAGAAGGCTGGTGTTCTCCATGTTCAGCTGCCTTGGTTGGGATCACACGTGGGTGTGCAGCTGGAAGAGCAGAAAACGACCCCTGCTGTTGACCCCAGCTGTGTTGACACAGAGGCAGAGCGTGCTGTGAAGACCCTCTTCTCTCAGGAGGCGGCTGGGGGCCACACCAGAACTTGGGGCTTCATTTCAGATGGTCCAGCTACCAGGCCGGCGGAATTTATTGCGGGAACTCTTCCTCCAGCGTGTGCCGATGACAC